>SNQJ01S0071241.1:70948-93718 GCA_010110895.2 Picea sitchensis | reverse complement strand
GCTTATCCAGAATTTGCCAACGAATATATCCATTAACACCTAGTTAGGTTATTCCAATACATTGCGTTTTGATTTGCGTGTCTGTGTGAACTATATCAATGCTAGCTCAAAAAACGTTAAATGCACTACATAAATGCCCGCTCGACAGCATTAAACACAATATATATTTTTGTCAGATTTAAAGTTAATAAATAATTATTTGTTAACACTAAAATGTTAATATGCCATTAGTTTTATTTTAATTTTTATAGGTATTATGAAAAAAATGGTCGTACAAACAATTTAGGTTGAAATAGTCTTTGAATGTGCTGTATCGTATATGATAGAAACAAAAGTGTTACGGGCTTGCCTCCAGATTGTAAAACGAAGCGCATAGTAAGTCGGTTCCAATTCTAAGAGCAGGACAAGTCGAAATTTCCATTTTGCTCTCTTATCCGGTTGGGATTTAATACCAGAAATATTTTAATACTTCCACTACTTTTAGAATGCAACATTCTCGTGTTACATTTCGCTTATAATTCAACTTTCACCGAAAGACAATTTATGGTGAAAGGTGATGACAATCTAAGTAGCAAATAATAAAATCATCTTGACTGCCAAAGATAATAATAGACAGTGTGTAGGTACAATCATTATAATTTATTGAAAATTGGAAACTGAGACGTTCCTACCTACAACTTTTGTAATTTATAATTAACAAGAAGGACAAGTCGAAATTTCCATTTGCTCTCTTATCCGGTTGGGATTTAATACCATGAATATTTTAATACTTCCACTACTTTAGAATGCAACATTCTCGTGTTACATTTCGATTATAATTCAACTTTCACCGAAGACAATTTATGGCGACAGGTGATGACAATCTAGGTAGCAAATAATAAAATCATCTTGACTGCCAAAGATAATAATAGACAGCGTGTAGGTACAATCATTATAATTTATTGAAAAATGGAAACTGAGACGTTCCTACCTAAACTTTTGTAATTTATAATTACCGTAGTTCCCACTTGAAAATTTACACCCACAAGGTTCCAAGCAACACCTATCACCTATAAACTTCTAAATTGCGAGAAGTCAGAAAACTATAATGGTAGCTTAAAATGGTGCAACTCACAACTGTGAGATGAATACATGTCGCACTTCCATATCTCGCTTCCCTATATGGAGTTTGACAATGAAAACCCTCAATCTTAGCCAGACCATCGCAATTCATCAGCTTAGCACGCAGACTATTAAAAACACAGCAGCACAATGGATTACGACTGGATAGATGCATTTGCTTATTCATTCATGAGCCTCTAATCATTCACACCCCTAATCATTCTACTCAAGAACGACAGTTCTAAAAGTTAGAGCCGCAAGCTCCTATTTCGGGTATTGGTATGAGAATTATATTCAAAAGCTTATACACGAACAAACCCTAAACAAATTCAAAATCCCTCCAGTAAATACAAACGCCACGCAAAGAATAAAAGTCTAGGCAAAATTCGATTACCATAATAGCGATGAATGCAAGTTCCGGGTTCCTCGTAGTAGCATAATTTGCGAGCTCCTCCTTGCCTAAACATCAATACTATTGTTCCTGTGCACAAACCCTGTTACTATAGACAAAATCCATAAAAACAACTCATCAAACATTCTTATTTCGCAGATGTAGATTCCTTTTCAAAATTAAAATTTTGACTTTGTAAGGACGTGCAAATGAACAGTCTTAAATATTGAAGATAGGGTTTGCATTTCCATATAGTCGTTGTTAATCTAAGAGCGAACATAAGTAAAGTGGGTAATACTTACCAAACCTTAAAGCCATATAGAACTAGTGTCTAGATTTTGCTCTGTCCCGCTTAATAAAGCATTATATGGGTGCTCTCCTGGCCCCGGCGCTGTCAAAGAGAGAATCAAGGAAAATAATGGAATCAAAAGTCTAACACTAGCTTTTGCGATGCCAAATGAACAAATACTGGCAATAGAAGGGAAACCCAGATTTAACAAATAAAAGCAAGGCTCTTTCTCAGGCAACGGAAGACGAAGAATTGCAGCTACAAACACGAGCTTCACCGAAGCTATTTCAATTGTAAACAAATCGTAAACATAAGAAGCTACCCCTATCACTAATGCACTTTCGCGCGAACATTGAACTGCTGGCCCCTGGCGCAACAAGCCTCCTGGACAAATAAGTAGTGGATTCGTCAAGCCGATTTGTATTTGTAGCATGCTAGACGCAGATTTGTAAGGCTTAATGCGTTTGGTGCTTCCCACGACCTCGCAGGTTGTATGGTCGCAGGCTGCCAAGGATGAATCCGGATTACAAACACAATAACTCCGCCATTAACCTGCACATTTCCTGACCGTCTATCAACCTACCTTTAATAAATGGCATTTCTATGCGTAAACAACGCATCAGCTCATGCATTCCACACGTTTATCCATGCATGGGACCTATTTCCTGCCTTGTCCAGAATTTGCCACAGAACATATGCATTAACCTAATCACACACTAATCGCCATCAACAATAACCTAATCATCGGCCTTCTAATGCTTATTTATTGCTTGACGCCATTCAAGCTGCGCATATTAGCTGCTTACCTCTTTCTATTGTTCCAATGGCTCAGGGTCAAGAAGAGTCTAAACTTAACGGTCCTAATCCATTATGGAATAGTGCGCGAGCACTCGAATAGACAATCAACTAAACATATTCTTATTGATTTATAATCGTAGAGTGGATGACATAATTTTGACAAGTGGTTAAATTCTCAATTTTACGAGTGTTTTCATGAGCTTAAATCAACCGTCGAGCCTTCTAAATTCTATCCGTAGGGGATTCATCAAGGTTATGAGTAATTCCTTACAGTAGCTATATCTTAGGAACAACTCCTTAATAGCTGATTGATCAAGATTTTAGTTGAGTATGGCGACATAGATTTTCAATCTCATGATACAACAACTCTATAAAAAACTTTCTTCTTACAATAATTTTCAATAAATTAATATGTCCTATTACTATATTGTTAATAGAGCAATATAAACTTTAAGCGAACAAGAATTAAGAGTGTCGTGGGTTTGAATTACGTCTCTATTATGTTGAATAATTGTGTTAGCTTTCTTCAAATTCAAGCACTTAAAATATATTAAATTTTATAAGCTCTTACATACTTTTGTGTATGTGTGTGTGAGTGATATATATATATATATATATATATATATATATTTTTTTTCAAGTTAGATTCAAAAGAGTAATGCAATACTTTTCCAACTTATGTGTTAAAGTTTAGACCATTATTATGTTAGGAACGGACTATCCTTATATCTTCTACCATATATATATATATATACGAGATAATGAGATATTGGGTATAAATTAAATTTTGCATGCTTGTTAATACTTAAGAAATTACCTTAATTTATGTTCATAGGCTTGATAGTCATGTTTGCTACAGTGTAACTAGCCCATAGCTAAGAGGGTTGATGCCGTTCTCCTTTGACATATTAAAGGTGCAGAAAGTTCCTCCCCCATCAATATTGTGCAGCCAGGACCCCTCCCTTTCTCACTCTGTTGGTATTGTGTCTCATCCTAGTCTCAATTCTACATCGCCTTTGAAGTTTTGCCAACTCAAAGGTAGGCCGAGATTGCTACTTACATTTGACCTACCTTCATTAAAGTCCATTGCTTTGGCTATACTCCTAATATAAATTTGTGGTTGGTTTGCAACATTCTCAGATCTTTGTAGCTTATGGCTATTTTGATGGACCACCTTCCCCTTTTTAGTCACTCTCTTGAGGCATCCAACCAGCTCTACCCACTAAGCAATAGTTCAACAACATCATTTTGGATGACATATATAGACAATATATCCAAGTAGGGTTCAAATTTGAAATCCAATCCCCTTGCCGAATTTGATAGTTACAAGGCTTTATTAAGTTACATTTCAAAGATTTTCCTTACTTTTGTGCCTAGTAACCTCCATTTCACTTTTATTTCCTGTTCAAATCACTTGGTAATAGCCAATTATCTCTTCAAATTCTATCCATGTTTTAATGTCACTTGGACAGACCCACCATCTTTGGATCGGACTCACATGGTGGGTCCGATCCAAAGATGGCCTTTTAAGCAGAGCACTTAATGAAGTTGAAGATGCACTCATTATCCATCCTTCATACTGACACCATCATGGGTTGCATGTTCTTTGTATTCCCTTGGACTAGTCCAGAGTCGATTCACGTGGAATTTGAATGGACGTAAAGAAGAAGCTCAACTTATCATATAGGATTTCCTATGCCATCTTTAAGGGCTCAAGATGTAGGAGCATTTTAACATTTACACCTCGGTGACTTGTTAAGTGAGATTTTACCAACAATTCCATTCTCTCGCTCAATGAGTCACATAACTTGTCCGCTTTTCTCTGCTTCATGACTAGAAATTAAGTCACACTAGTTATTGAATGCTTTTATTCTTCGTTCTTGCAAGAAGGAAGGGCGAATGCAGTATCTATTTGTTCATAGACAGACATGGATAGTGGCCCTTAATAAACTAAAGCATAGAAGATATCAGAACTATAGCAACATGGCACAAAAAAAAGGTGCAAAAAATGGTGGACTGTTCTAAATCCCTAAGAGTGGCTTACTGACAATGGACAAAAAATAAACAAACATTGTTCATTGCTTCATGACGTCTTTCCTCTTTCTTCTCGATTCATATCTCAAAGCTAGAAGTTGAATCTTAGTCATCGCTCCGAAAAAAGCAAAAAAAAGAAAACCTATAGGGAAAACCAAAGATATATGTTCCCTTGATCATTAATTCTTACTTTGAACACTTCAATACATTCTTTATTGTTTTTATTTGGTGCTATGATGCTATAAATTTGTTTAAGTCTCAATGAAAAACGTTTTTTTTAGCTCTAGTAAAGTTGTGATCTTCATGGAGCAAAAGTTTTCATAACCATTTTGGGTTTAAATACCATCCCACTCTTTATCCCATTTTTTTCGTTGCCATTTTTTTTTAAACCTCCTGTTCTTTGACGTAATCTTCCAACTGGTCTTTTAGATATAGCTTGCAAATGTGGTTTTCTACTCTAAATTTCATTTCATTTAACCATCCATGGTTCAAAGCTTTTACACCTAGTATTTGCATCTTCGAAATAGAATTTTCTTTTATATCTATAGAATCTAACATAATGTGCTTTCTTTATGCAACCATGGCCGAAACACTTCATACCCATTCTTTCCTTTAGGTAAATATCCTTGAATTCTTTTTATCCATACATGTAATGTTTTTATGCTTCTTTGCTTGACACCTTTGTTATTGCCTCATCCAATCGACATGGATTTGTTTCAACTTCAAAGATGCTATCGCACAAGAAGAGAATCAAACTAGAGAACAAAATTTGCTTCCCATAACCACTGTATAATGATACATCATGACTCCTCAAGACAGGACAAGATCCACTTAAATGGGATGAAATCTTCCAGATGTTTGAGCTTCAAAAGTTTCCTGTCTATGTTCAAGACCATGATCAACTCTAAATCTTCAACAATATCCAGAAATCAAAACTGTACAGAGTGGCGGCACGCCCTCCTGTTCTGCCTTGCGCAGATGCAGCTTCATGGATTGTTGAGCATGTCGACCGGCAAAATAGGTGCATCCTCAATGTTATAGGAGAGCCCATTGCATCGCTCCAAGGATCTGATCTGGCCAACTATTACCACTTGAAAAAGGGACTCCACCAGCTGGATCGGGGATCTGCCACTAAGTTCCCATACAAAGGCAATGACTTGCTCAAGCTCCTGTGCAACCTTATGTTGCCTTAAAACACAGACGCCTCTGTACCTATCCAACAAATTTAATCTAAAAACACCCTACCATATACATATAGTCACACTGCTCTACAGATTGTATGGAAAGAAAAAAATGCTTCCAAATTCACCTTCTCTGTAATGCCTCTTATCTATTACTGCGCAAATGAAGGAATAGAATTCAATTGGTCCGATATCTTGTCTAGAAACCTGGCAACAACTATTGCTTTTGTTAAGCACACTCCACCCAAACAATTTCCAGAATTCCACATGTGCTCATAGCTATTAGATATCATGTGTGTGTAGCATCGATACCCTAAAATGTGTATTGATGGTTTTGTTGGGCATGGCAACCAACAAAACCATCACGCATGGTAAAGTGCTCGGGAACATAGGCACAAATATACTACCTCCACCATATATGCAACCACTTTGCACCTCTTTATGAAAGCATTTTCTGTGCTCCAGAACCATGCATGACAAATAAGGCGTTATCAATACTACAAAATATTGGAGACTGGTATCTATTGGAACATGGAACTTACATCCGAGTATATGGAGCTACCAAGCTCCCCATCTGCTCCCAAGACTTGTCCCCGACAAATTGGTGCTAAAAGAGCTTGCCTACCAAACAATTGTCCATGGAATCGACGCGGCACTCTGCCGGAACAAGAAATACATCTAGCCCTCGCTCCCATTGTCAATTGATCATACCATTTCATACTCTTTGAACAAGCCGTCAGCTGAAGTGTGAATACATTGTTATCATATGGCTTTGGAGAAGAACACTTTAGGAGACATGACCCCAATAAAAGTGGTTAGAGAACATTGCAACCAGAACAAGTACACTTGGCAGTACGCTTCAAGTTTTTGGAAGGATGAAGAATCCCATTGTGGAGCACGGACTTACGATCAGGTCATTCCTAGAAGACAGGGGCAGCCATCCTCCAAACTGCTCTTGCAAAGTTCTCCTCAGCCTTTTGTCTATCGACATGGCTATATATGATCATCAGCTTGCAATCTTCCATAGATGTTTAAATCTTCCCTTTGCTTGGTCTATTCTGTAATGTATATTGAAATTGAACTGCAATGACAACAACAATGCATATTCAACATCGCTCAACATGTTCATGCATTTTGTAACTCTAGGAGCAGCATCCTCCTTTTCATTGTTGTTTCAAAGTTTACCTTAAACCTTTGGTCTATGGGAATTACTATATATGATCCTCACCTTGAGGATCTTCTATACATGTTTATATGTTTCTAGCTTCCTCCATTTTGTAATGTATATAGAAGTTGAACTGCAATGACAACAAATATATGTATACCAATATCGTTTCAACATTTTCTTTACTTTCTAACTCTATTGTCAACATGTTTCTGCATTTGTAACTCAAGGGGCATCCAACCTCCTTCATATTCCTCTTGCAAAGTTTTGCTTAACCCTTTAGTCTATGGCCCCGCCTAAATATGATCATCATCAACTTGACAATCTTTATACATGTCTACATATTGGCCTCAGACCTTACTCGATTTTGCATTGTATACATAAATTGAAGATGCAATGAGAAGAACAAATGCACGTTCAATACATTCAACATGTTTATGCATTTCTTTATTCTACCGCAAGGGCATATGCATTGATAAAGTATATAATACTTGATTGCTTAAATAAATAAAATAAACAACACCAAAATAGAATATAGGTCATGTTTTCTATTCCTTTTCAAATAAATTGACATGGGTGTTCAATGTCATTAACCTATGTTTTACTTCTATGGAAAATTGGGATGATCCTCAATGTATTGGAAAACATGTCAATATTCAAAAATAAATACTTCATTTTTTCTTATTTCCATATTCTTCAAACATAGATAAATATATAACTGTCCGTTCCATTTGGCCATTCTCCTAATTTTAAAACTAGAGTGAAACTAAAGATTTTGACTATCTTGCAACATATCTTATTAACAAAGACCTACATGCTTCTACACTACATAACTCAATTTATCTTATTCCATATTGTCTAACTCGACAACTCAAAAGAATTTCTATGTCTACATCTTAATTCCAAGGTTCCTTTGCAACTTCAAAGAATTGATATGTTTTATGCACACCTAGCTCTTGCCTTTGTAAAGAAATGACCATCTCCTCTTATCACAATTAATGTATAGCATTTGGCAAGCAACCCATGCTTTTTTCACCAATTGACTTTTCAGCAAAGGCAACAAAAATATATATATAAGCTATTCTTCCTATGATATCCATTGACCACCTTCTTTGTGTGTCTCTTGAACATTGTTTTAGTAAGCTCACTTTATTTATTATGGAACCCTAGCTTTATCACTTTGACTTTGTCATTTCTTTGATTGATGTTGTATGTAAATTTGGCTTCATTTATTTGTATTGTCTGTGCGTGAAAACTACAAGCAGCTTCCCATGTAGGAAGCCTACACCTTATGCTTCCATGTTTTTCAGTATACATAGCAATAGCTTTCTCTCAAGTAAGAATTTTCATTGTCAATGTGTTTGTTGTCTTTGATGAATCGTATGACATTTGGTTTTTCCTTTTCGAGATGGTGCACCATTTTTTTTTTGTAATTTGATACAAACAGCAAGGCAAATGCTATAAATAGTATGTGGTATGTCAATGTAGTAATTCAATAATTGATTGACACATTACATCTGAAGAAGTGTCAGGTTCTTGTTGTAAACGCACATTTATGCTAAAGCCACCCTTTCTATTAGGGATGTGTTTATAAATATACACTCTCTTGAACTGGAATTTAGTAGTAGAGAAAGTGCTATGTGAACTGCCATTGAATTTTCTTGTCTTGTGAAGGGTTTCGGCCATAGAATTTTCTTGTCTTATGTAGAGAAAGTGCTATGTGAACTGCCATAGAATTTTGTGCCCATGCTAACTAGATTATAGTCAATGCAAAGGTACAAACTTCTCATATACGGTATAAGACGCTTGCAATACAAGTGAACGCATACCAAACACGAAAAGTACGTGTACACATTGTCATGAGAGCATTGCAAAAACTATGTTCAAGATCTCTATATAAGGTTGAAAACATCTCTATAAACAACCAATGGAGTTCTGTTTTGGAACAATCCAATCACAATTGCATAGACAATGAGAACTCTGATTATGAAAGTGATATGGATGTTGAATCAGATAATGAAAAACCAACTCAAACATTAGTACATGGATTCATAGAATCACAACGCATTTAAGATTTGCAAGACAAGATACTTGAAGTTGCACCTGCTAAAGGGAAACATCCACTTTGCATTTTCAAGGACAAATTTGCATAAGAAATGAACTTTCCAACCTTGTCCTTTGGTGATCCACGCGACGATGACACTGTAAAGAACTTTTCTTACTTAGAAATAGTAAAACGGGAATTGCAACACAGTAGCGGTGACTTCTCGTATCACACAACGAATTTGTTCTTCAAAACAATGCTAATACTAATTGACAAAGTAGTCTCTTGCATGTGGATACTAATAAGAAAAGGACAACTAAGAGGAAGAAAGCTATTAGCAATGGATGTAAAGTACAAACCAAAATTTGGAAAAAAATACTCAACCGACATTGGATACATAGACTTCAAGAACATCCGCATCTCTCCCTCGACAATCTCCAACAAATATAGAAACACATATTTGCAATGATAATGACAATTGGGCCACCAACGCTCTTTCACACATCTACGCTACTGAGCATCAGTGGGCTCCATTAGTCTCTACATTGACTTAATTATACAAGGCTAGGCAAAAGCAAACGCACACCGAAACATTGGAAGACCATGACATTGACTTCATCATAAGGAAGGATCCAGTCACATTTAGTCGTTACTATAGACATAGAATAAATAAATTTTAAAACATTTGATATCTCATGATGCAACCTTGAAAAAGTAGCGAGTCTCTACTTTGTAAATGCAGTTCAAGAATAGGGGAAATGAGCATGAACATGGGCTACTATGGGTGGAAGATGCCCCAATATATGGAAGGGACAGAAACTTAGAAATTGCCAATTTTTTTTACAAATACATAACATGTGACACGTAATTCACTTAGATCCAAATTTCTTGCCAAATTCCATAGGTATCACCATACAAGAAGTCAGAAGAAGCTAAGGAATTCTACTACAATAACTTTCCCATGCCCCCCAATGAAAAACACAACAATGCTCGAACCAATAACCTCACTAGACAGTGCTATTGCTGACAAGTCAAGGTCCCTTTCACATCACTAGACAAAAAAAATATGAGATCAAATGACCTTGAAGACTTCTTAATTGAAATGGACTTAGAAGAACATCAATACATCCATCTAATACAATGTAAATTGAAACAACCAACCGCCTTCCTTAAACGAAAACCCTCACATATTTGGAACAACATTTTCACCAAGGACATGCCAAATATATGGAATGAAAATACAGATGCACAATAAGTCCTCAATTCATGTGATGTCAGTAGCCGTATTGTACATAGATTTATTGTTGATAAATCTATGTACAACCGTGCATTCACAAAAATACGCAAAGAACATGAAAGGAGAGAAATCGATGCTATTCAAATGATACACACTTTGAAATGCACTCCTTAATCTTCAACAAATGTCTTCTCAGCAGGCAGTTCACATAGCACTTTCTACCACTAAATTGCAGTTCAAGAGAGTTTATATTTATAAACACATCCCCACTAGATAAACGCACATTTATGCTAAAGCCACCCTTTCTATTACAACAAGAACCGGACACTTCAAGTAGATGTAATGTGTCAATCTATTCTTGATTACTACATTGACAAACCACATACTATTTATAGCATTTGCCTTGCTGGATTTGTGTCCAAGTACAAAAATGGTTCACCCCATCTCAAAAGGAAAACCAAATGTCATACAATTCATCAAATACAACAAACGCATTGACAATGAAAATTCTTGCAAAGAGAAGCTATTGCTATATGTGCCCTTTGAAAACATGAGTATAGATTAAAACATGGGCTTCCTACATGGCACGCTGCTTGTAGTTTTCACTCAAAGACAATACAAATAAATGAAGCCGAATTTACATACAACATCAATCCAACATGGTGTAATCTCGAAAATGCAATTGAGCAATTTGGTATAATAACCCTTTGGATATTGATGCCGCTTTCACAGAACAAACACCAACCAAATTTCATTGTGAACAATACGACTTGTAACAAGACTTGAAATGCCCTCAAGATTCACTCTGAAAAAAAATAACCTAGGGCTTCTGTCACACACACCACCCACTCTTCCCTCGAGAATGAAGAATATTATAGACTTAGAAGATCATTGAATAGAGAGCAACAAGCAATTGTCAAAGACATTGCTCTAAAGAAAACAATGGACATCCAAAGCCATTGCACTTGTTCCTCACAAGCGACGCAGGCCAGAAAAATTTTTACAGCAAAGACCCTATTCAAAATGCTCATAATTTAATCTATGATGCACACAATACAACTGACCATTTGAAACCGAAAGGCTTGATAATTTCGTGCATACATGGAGAGTTTTGTAATGTGTGGCACAACAATCCACTCTGAATTGCTAATGCCATTCAACAAGTCCCACTTCCTACCACTTGGAGAAGATATGCTAGACACCTTTTCTAAGCTTTACCAAGAGCTACAACTTGTATTCATTGGCGAAGCTTCTCACTCCAGTTTCCATTCTATTCGGCAGATTGACAATAGACTACTAAACATTAAACACATCCAGACAAAGTACTTTGAAAACATAGATGTGGTCTTCTGTGGTGATTTCTATCAAGCACAACCGATACAAGATTCCCTCATATTTGAAAAACCTGCCATGGACATGCAAACAGTAACAAATGACTTTTGGAAAGATAATGTAAAGTTCTATGAACTACAAACTACAATGTGCGACAAAATGAAAAAAAACTATTGCAATACTGGAATAGGATGCTAACAAATAGCCAAACAAGCAATGATTTGACATATATCAATATGAATTGCATGCAACCTGCCCCAAATGATCCAACGCTTCCTTACTTATTCTACAAGAACAAAGATGTTGCACTTCATAACAAACATATGCTATCAACTATGCCTGGCAACGAGCTTCTCATCAATGCAATTGATGAGGTGAGGAAGAATACCATGGAATGTACCACACACCACATCAACATACATCAACTTTGCCTTCCAGCTTGTCATCAAATTAAATATGCTTCTTGAAATATATGCATGTAACTAAGATTCACAAGATGGTCTAGTCAATGGTGCAGATGGTATACTAAAGCCTACACCAAAAAGACAAAGTCGATGTCTTGTGCATCAAGTTCTATGATCCACACATTGGACATCCCAATCTAACAAGTTTGCACACTTGTATACCATGGACATTTCAAATGAATGGATCCCCATATTACGGATAGCAAAACCACTCTCAACAACGAAAATGCATCCCATTTGAAGATACGAAAACAATTCCCAATCAAACTTGCATCTGGACGTACAATACATAGGTCCCATGGTTTAACACTTGACAATGTCGCAGTCGACCCTACAGGCATACGCATACATGGATTGGTATATACAAATTCTTTATCTCGCACGTAAACATAGAGTCTTGTAATTTGCCAATGCTCAAATGGATAACTTCATAGCTAAAAAAAAAATGATATTGAAATGCAAATCACTGCTAATCAAGAAAATGGGAGTTGTCATGTGATTTAGACTCTAAAGTCAACCACATCCATATCAATTCTTACACTAAACATGCGTAGCTTACATGCATTATTAAGGAATGACACATACTCAATGACTATGACATGATGCAATCTGACATTCTATGCTTGCAAGAAACATACATGACATTATCCATGCAAAACCAACAATTTCCAAGTTTCAATTGCATATAAAGTTGTACTAAATATCGAGTTATGCCACTGGTAAAAAAAACATCTACTAATCCCAGAACATATGCACTAATGCACATCTCACTCAGAGGTCCTATAACTAAAAGTAGCTTTCAATGAATCCTATCTTGCAATAATCAACATCTACGCTTCCCCGCAAGAAACTTCATCAAGCATATTAAATACCATCACAAATCATTATGTCATCTCCACCAAAACTATATCCTAATCATTCTAGGAGAGTTCAATATTGACATGTCGCAATTTAATGAGAAGACAAAAAAATTGGAGAACTACATGTGCATTTACAATGCCCATATGATCCTAGATAAAACAAACCATGCACATAAAACATTAATCGATCATGTTTGGTCAAATGCAAAGAATAAAACTGCAAACTATATACATTGAATACATATTGAACTGATCATGATACAATTTGTCTTATACTTGAAGTCTAAAATACACAAAACTATCATGCATATTTTGACTTAAAGCATATTTCCATATTTTCATACATTTACAAACAACTTTTCCCTTGTAGCATTATAAAAATCATCATCGCCAACTCAAAAAAGAAGTTATAGTGTTTTTTCCGCCACCCTCACCCCACCACCCAACCCCGAACCCCAACCACTTTCCTTCATTCTTTGTTAAATGTATAGTACATCAAACCGACTATTTGTTGCTAAAAAGACTGAGGACAATTACAAACATGGATGCAACAAAAAGGTACATATTTCCAACCTTCTTCATTGTATTTTATTGATTTTCATTCCAAGTCGTCATTTATTATTGTTCCATATTTCATATTCTTATATTCTATATTGCATTTTATACAACCCCTTACATCTAAAGAAATAGAACAACTAACAAAGAAGAAGGAATTACAAGCGTCATCGAAGGAGACACCCAGGAACAATCTTCAAGAGAAGGTATGGTCATACCAATAACAACTCCACTATCTTCTTGCTAGTAAGTTATATACATATGTACAGTCACACTCCACATGTAAACCTACTTCTCTTATATATGTCAAACAACTTCTTCTGTCTTATATGTCTCAAATACAATGTCAGAATGTTCTGTATAGAACAACCCAGACAAGCCAAGAAACAATTAGCAGCCAAGCATCACAAACACCAAAAGAACAACAATTTATAAGGTAGCTATTCATAAACAAAGAATCACTTTCAACATCCATATAAATCCATCTTTCTTTATACATGCAAAAGTAGATAAAAAACATCTACTAATGCCATTCACAACTTCTTATGTTTAGCGCACATGCATCGTTGTTACCTGGCATAACACTGCGTTTACCTGATGCAAGCAACACTCCAAAATCAAGCGATACAGCCACAACTTCCAAGGAGAAGAAATTGACAAGTATGTGCATAGATATCTAAGCCCTCAGCTTATGTAGGAAAAAAAGAAAAAGATGTTCTTCATATAACTTATTTATTGCAATCTCCTTTCCATGTTGCGGATATACACCCCCAAATATTGTATCCATTGAGGACTTGAATAGCCATAGAGTTGGGGAGCTTTTCATTGGAGACATCATGGTTGTCTACAAAACATATTTGGATAAAGTAAATAAAAAACGTAAAATTCTTCAAAGTTGATACATACTGTGATGAACATGGTAATGCTAAGCCACATTTCTATCGCTCCCCGCACACCTTATAATAAAGACATTATCAAGACAAGATTTTACCCGAGGTGGAATATCTTTTAATATTTTAAAGTGTTGCCAAAACAACTATGACCGGGGTGGTGACTGTGATCAAATTATTTCTCTAGATGAATCCAAAATTTGTAGAAAAAATTGTCCCCTAAAGAATACACTTTTATACCAAACACAACAATTAGACAATTTGTTGATAACATGGACATGTACCCAATTGGAACCATCTGAGTCACACACCCTCAAGTATGGAAAATCGGCTACAAAGACACTCACACATATAAAGGATGGAAACACAGACAATGACAAGGGAATGGCACAATCTCCAATTTTCATTCTATTATCTTTATCTCTCTAACATCTACTAAATTCAACTAAATAACAACTATCATATTATATTTGGCAGCTCCAATTGTTCTAAACATTTGCACCTTTCTTTAGCTCAATGGAAGAACAACTACAAAAAGGAAATTCCCCATTATACTATTTAAAATATCACCAAAAGAAGAGACATAAAACAAAGGGCTTTCCGCACAACGCAATCAACATTTATGATAGCACTCAGAACAGAAGCTGTAGAGGATCTGAAAAAATATCTCACTCAACAAATGTTGTAAGTATCCATGTAAACTTCTTTTCCATACTTCATATACACAAGCATTTACACTTATATACATGTATATATACCCTTTAACTGGCCCCCTTTTCTAATCTATGTGCAAGTTGAAGGCGCCTCTTCAGAATTGCAAATGCATACTGACACCGTTCTCGAACTCAGATGTGCATCTTGTAGCCTCCCTCGTGATCCCCACTCAGACTGAGCAAAGATACAAGCCAAGGTTCTGGGTACTAAATGTTGTCAAAAACATCATTTCACATATCAACATTGCCTCAATGTTATTATATGCACCAGTGACAACAAGATTGTACAATGCACTGTCAGAAAGCCTCTTCTACACACTATAATTCCAAGCCTACTGGAGATGTCATACAGACATATTTCAAAAAACAAGCTACTAGCTACATGCTACGAGACCTTCAAGCCCGTGCGGGGTATATCTAATTTTGAATGGTAAGACAACATCCCCGCTGCATCTCAACAAGGAAAAGGAAAAGAAAACAACTCACTCAAACTTCAACCACTGGCTTTACTCCTTAAATCACCTATTTCATAAAAGACCAAAGAACAACATTTCACCATAGTCTTGTTCCTTCTTCAAGATAGAACACATATGTTTATTCCACAATGTATATATTAATATATATGCATATCTTGTAAATTTCTCGCACTTCGCTTATAAAAAATGGAATCTTCGTAATGTCGCTTTGATATTTTCCATGAAAAACTCTCATTTCCGCAACCATGCATTGAATCGCATTTCGCTTCCTCTCTTTTGTTATGTACAATATCATTGATCCAATAAAATCAATCACAAAATAGATTAGCCTTCATTAGAATATTTACCTTATCATGTGCATCACACTAATCTGCTCTACTTTGCAACTATGCTTCTTATACCATTCACAAAGCTGCATTTTCTCATACTGCAACATTAGAATGTTGTTCTAATCATACTTCAACATTCGAATACTTTGCCTTTTGAACATGCTTCCATTATCTTGCATTAAATTTATAGGACTAATGTCAAAGCCATGTCTCCTTAGTTAGTTTAGATATTTTTATTTTGATCTATCAATTATTAGTTTAGATATTTTAGATGTAATTTAATAGAAAGAGAGATGAGATTCAAAATATAAATTATTTTGAAAATATAAAGATTAGAGATTGACATATTAAAGATTTTGATTTATTTTCCCATTTTATAAATAGGATTCAAATGGTTTGAAATTGTTTTATTTTTTATTTCTTTATTTCTATCTATTTAAAAAAATAAATATGTATATTTTATTTTATTATTATATTATTATATGACAATAATATGTTGTAGGGCTATGGTTCGAGGATGGTGGCGTAGATGCAAGGTTGCTAGGGTGCCTGTGCGTAGTCTTTGAGACTACAAAGTACACAGGTGGATGCGGTATGACGATAGTCCCTAACTAGTGAGACTTATGGGATCTGTCTTTTTAGTTGTGAGATTTATGATAGATTCCATGGATATTATGAACAATATATCAATAAACTGATGTGTGCCACACACTATGATCATATTATTTTTTAATAGACAAGAAATCCAATATCATACATATGTGCCACACACTATGATCATATTATTTTTTAAATATTTCTTGCAAAGCTTATCCACATTTGTATTCACATTTTTGGTCCACTTTGATTTGAATCAAGTTTATTGAACAATTAAATTAAATGCACATTTTTGGCCCACTTTGATTTGAATCAAATTTATTGAATAATTAAATTCACTAATATTATTATAAGTAATAATGTATATGAAAGTTTAATCGAATAATTAAATTTACTAATATTATTTTAATTAATAATGTATATGAAAGTTTAATAGAGAATATTTTTGACATATTTTTTTTTCAAATTATTTTTATTGATTCTAATCATAGGATATTAATTTAATCTTTGATTTCTAATTCAATTCCATCGAGTGGAGGTGTAAAGAGTAGCAAGTCGTTGTCAATTGTAGGAAAGGAAAGGAAATCAGTTTGCAGCCTAACAACCTGTGCAAGCAGAAAAATTGGCAAAGAGAATCAATTTGCAACAAACCTAGTGTGAGTATTTCAAGAGTGCGTTGTCGTATGTATAGAGGGATTATAGCGATCTATAATTCATTGACCTCATAATAGTTTGTCCTTTGACCACAAATATTTGCATAATATCTATTGTTGGAGCTAGGGAACTAAAAACATTGAATTTTATATAATAAAAAGTACCATATATGTAATGATCTGATTGGATAACAGATTGGAGGTCTTATTGTCGGCTTCTCTATTTCCAATGTTTTAAATGTTAGCATATCCAAACTTTTTGATTGTCTACAGTTTTTTTGAATGATATATTTTCTTATGCATTGCTTGAACGTGGATTAATGCTAGCATTAGTTCGAATGTTTGTCTTAGCATTTTCTGCTAGCATTGTCTTAGATCATATACAATGTTTTTTTTTATTTGTACTAATCATATTGAAATGTTTAGATATCCAAACTTTATAGTGATCGATAATTCCAAAGTTTATAACGTCCCTGCCGCATGTATTTGTATTGAAATGTATTGACACTTTTTTGAGGTGCTTGAATAGGCCTGACAACTTAAATGTTTACATGACGCAAGGTCCTCCAACATGCCTGACAGCGTAAATTTTTTCATACCGCGAGGTCCTTAGACAGCCTAAAAACCTTAAATGTTTATCTAAAAATGCTTCTCAGAGTAAAATTTTCCTCGAAAGTTTCCATACAATGTTGCAGTGATTTTGCACAATATTGTTGTCCACTGCCACTTGAATAGGCATTGTATCTTTCATCCTTCTTCTAGCCTTGCAATGCAATTTCATCATCGTTGAAGCTACATACATTGTTTACTGGTTCGGTGAGTGCTTCTTCTTCGCTGGTTCGTCGGTTGCTGGTTGTTGTTGTTGTTTGGTTCACAATTCGACTTGCACTTCTTCCTTTCATCGTTTCAGAGTAAGTTTCCATGCCATAGTTTCATTTTCTATTCCTTCGTTGTTATTCAGTGTTTGCAGTTTGCAAGTAAGAATGTTTGCTTATTTCTACTGGCATGCTCGTCATATGTTTCCGGTTCCTTCTGTGCTTCAGCTGCAGTTTCGTAATCGTTGGAGATACATATGTTGTTTACTGGTTCAGTGGTTGTTGGTTGTTCGTTGGTTCGTTGGTTCATCGGTTGTTGGTTGTGTTTGTTTGTCTCAAGCTTGCGCTTTGGGGCCCTGGGGATGCAGTTGGGCCTATTCGTGCTTTCTCGCTGGTTTGGTACTTGTTGTGTTCTTTTGTTTGATTTGGATTTGTAGGGTTGGGGTCATGCGCCAGTAGTTGGAGCTATTTTTTTTTTTATTGTTTTTTGGGCGCTTTACGGTGTTCCTCCCCTGCACCCATGAGTGGATAGGCAGTTGTGTTATTTTCCCTGTCTGGCGAGTTCGATATCTGTTCTGCTGTGAGATTTTGCTGGTACTTCAGTGTTGACATGATAGAAAATAACTGCATGAAAAATAGTTCGAGAAGTACATGTGAAATTGAAATATCCGTTGTTTTTTGTTGAAAAAAAACATATGCAGGTTGCAGTTATAAACCATGTATGGTGAAATGTGCCCATAGGACAATACATGTTCTTTATCCTCTACACACACTGGTGTGCCCACGATAAAATTTGTCTTGTACTTGAGATATGATATGTACAACAAAGATTCTGCAAAATTATATTTCCATGTCTGGAAGCATATCTGGGAAGTTTGCCACGTAAATCCAAAATCTTGTATCGTGGGCACATAAGTCTGTGTAGAGGAAAAAGAACATGTATTTCCATCAGTGGAATCATATCTGGATACTTTGCCACGAAAAACAAAAAATCGTTTAGCTACGACCATGCAATTTCGTAATATTTTGTGGCTTGTAATATATTTTGGGCAGGGAAAAAAATTACATATTTATAGCTATGGATGGAGAAGCACAAAGGTTAATGATTCTGCCTATATTTTAGACTATCCGTTGAGTCTCTTTTATTGTATGTACATATTACTTGTTCTTGTGCATACTAGCTTCCATTCGAGAAGTACATGTGAAATTGCAATATTCGTTGTTTTTTGTTAAAAAAAAACATATGCAGGCTACAGTTATAAACCATGTATGGTGAAATGTGCCCATATGACAATACATGTTCTTTATCCTCTACACAGAATTGTGTTCCCACGATACAATTTTTCGTGTAATTGAGATATGATATGTACACCAAAGATTCTGCAAAATTATATTTCCATGTCTGAAAGCATATCTAGGTAGTTTGCCATGGAAAATCAAAATCTTGTATTGTGGGCACAACAGTCTGTGTAGAGGATAAAGAACATATATTTCCATCGGTGGAATCATATCTAGATACTTTTCCATGGAAAACCAAAAATCGTTTAGCTACGACCATGCAATTTCGTAATATTTTGTGGCTTGTAATATATTTTGGGCAGGGAAAAAAATTACATATTTACAACTATGGATGGAGAAGCGCAAAGGTTCATGTTTCTGCCTATCTTTTAGACTACTCGTTGAGTCTCTTTTACTGTATGTACATATTACTTGTTCTTGTGCATACCAGCTTCCATTCGAGAAGTACATGTGAAATTGCAATATCTGTTGTTTTTTGTTATAAAAAAAACATATGCAGGCTGCAGTTATAAACCATGTATGGTGAAATGTGGCCATATGAAAATACATGTTCTTTATCCTCTACATAGACTGGTGTGACCATGATACAATTTGTCTTGTACTTGAGATATGATATGTACAACAAAGATTCTACAAAATTATATTTCCATGTTTGGAAGCATATCTGGGTAGTTTGCCACAGAAAACCAAAATCTTGTATCGTGGGCACAACAGTCTGTGTAGAGGATAAAGAACATGTATTTCCATCAGTGGAAGCATATCTGGATACTTTGCCAACCAAAAATCGTTTAGCTACGGCCATGCAATTTCGTAATATTTTGTGGCTTGTAATATATTTTGGGCAGGGAAAAAAATTACATATTTACAACTATGGATGGAGAAGTGCAAAGTTTCATGTTTCTGCCTATCTTTTAGACTATTCGTTGAGTCTCTTTTACTGTATGTACATATTTCTTGTTCTTGTGCATACCAACTTCCATTCATGTTCATTGTATTTTGTGTGTTCCCACATTCAAACGAACAAAATAGCTAGGGAAAACGATGGAGTCCTGACTGCATTGGTTGAAGAGGAGATAGAAAGGTACATGCTTGTACTGTCATTTCATATTGCGTTGTTTTGTATTTCATTTATTGTCTGTATATGTGTTCACCTTGTTTATTGTATGTATATGTTTTGTGCCTTCCTAGATAGTAACTTATCTTCATTACATGTCTTCCTGCATACTAACCTACTTCATGTACGTTGTATTTTTCCTGCATTGCTACATTTAAACAAACATAGTGGCTAGAGAGGACGATGGACTCTTTGGTGGGAATGTAGACGAGGAATTACAGAGGTGGATACCTGTACTCTTATTTCATATTCCAGTGTTCATTTTTTCATTTACTGTATGTATATTTGTTGTGCTTGTTCTGTTGCTTTGCAGCTTTTTTTTTGGGTTTTCCTTTTGTTCTTTTTTCCCTTCAAATATAATATCTTTCTGCATATTCTCATGTCAATCGTATTCTGTTTTCTATTACATTGGAATAAATATAATTTTTTCTCTTTCTTTTACATGTCTGTCTTCATACTGACTTGCCTTCATGTCCATTGCATATTCGACGTTTCTACCTTGGAAGAAACAGGTTGGTTGGATAGGAAGATGAATTGTTTTGTGCAACAACAGAGGGTTTTGTGGTACAATATTCGAAAAGGTATACCAACTATGCTGGTAAATTAAATATACAAACCAGGTGGGGGCATATAATATTAGACTAGAAAACGATGACTTGGCAGCAATGGGCATTTCTTCCCTCCCTATTTCTACTTTTTCCATTTTCTATTATCCTTTTTTTTTTCTAATTGATCTGCTTAGTGGTCTTTTCGAAAATTCCTTGGTGCGTCGGTTAGCGGACTAACGGTTTCACATGTATGGTCACTCTTCTACCTTATTCCATACTTACCCACTTTGTTGATTGCGGGTGCGGGACTGGCAGGTTCAAGATTTCTCCCCTGGCTTCCGAGGGTCCACGATATATAGATTGGCCATGGTGCCCTGCCCTCACGCCTTGTTTACTGTTACACATTTTTCTAGTCAAAAAATCAGAGGCATACAATTTTACACTAGGGTCCTCATATTTCCTGAGTATATTCCTTGACACCCTATTTCGTATTCCACCTCCTTTGACCCTGCATGTGACATTAAGAACTATTATGGATAGTATACAATGCATATGCTTGTTTAGTCCTTCTGATGTTCATCTACACATTTTTGCATCAGAAAAAGTTGGACTAGTGACATGGAGATGAGCAGTCAGTCATCCCAGACATCAGCAGACCGACAAGGCCAAAGGTAAAGATGCATACACTGTGCTCCTAGTGTGTTTACCAAACACATATCCTTGGCTATTTATTCATCTATGGAATGGTGAATATGCTGATGTCATCTGCAATACATGGTTTGCAGTTCACAAGAAGTATTAACAAGTACAAGTGAGATGCCAAACATAGTGCAGGTTCTGCGGACTAAGAGGTGTGGTTTCAAAACTCTGGCTCCATAGTTCATCGAAGCTATGCATGTAATTGTAGATTTATGCCAGTGAAAGAAGAATACAAAAAAAAATGCACACTATCGTTCACTTTAGTTTTCCTGTTCAAAAATTGTCACCAAGTCTAGAGTTGTAACACCCAAAGTACTATCAATAGAGGGCTTGAACAGCCGCCGAACTGGACAAGTGATCGTCGGGGAAATAATGGTTGTATATAACACCTACTTGGACAAGGCAAACAAAACTAGATCCATTATGCGTGCTGACATGACAAACAAGGAGGCCATGATGACAGTGACACTGACTATTCCTACACAACTTGTCCAGAAACATGCAGAAAAGATATTGCTGGGTAATGGGATATCCATTACAAATTTTAATAGATTTCCCAAAACAGTATATGACCATGGTGATTGTGATCGGATTATTTCTCTCAACAAAAAAATCATTGTGGAAAAAATTCTCGTTGTTTGTTCAAAATATCATTTCGTCCTGGACGCGACTATCAGCCAGCTTGCACATAGCAGTGATATTTACCCAATCAAAACCATTGGCGCAACTGTCACAATGGCGAGAAAAATTGGCTCGCAACACATTCTCCATATAAAGGATGGAGAGTCAGAGATCGACAAGGCAATGGTATTTCTTTCCATATCCAATTTTGTCCTTTACTTTCGCATGTGCATGTATCTCGGGCAAGTTACACAAATATTGCATTGTTCCATGTTGCAACTGCAATTGTTCGACACCTATTCAAATTTGTTTTCATCAATGGAACAATAATTGCATAAAGGGTAGTTTCCACTTATGCTCTTCAAAAATATAATAAAGAAAAGGGATGTTAGAGAAAGGATATTTCGCACAACCCAAGCAACATTTGTAAGAGAGTTGTGAGCAGACATAGTACAGGATCTGAAGAAACTAGCTAGCTCTGCAACTGTTGTGCGTATACATCCACATAATCATCTTCACTTTGCTTATACAAATAGCCTTCACCAAATTTCTGTGGCTTGTTTTA
>SNQJ01S0071241.1:32582-70938 GCA_010110895.2 Picea sitchensis | reverse complement strand
AGGGTATGATGAGTGGGTGTATTGAATTTTCAGTACTTGGGAAATCGAAGAATGTGACTCTTCGTCCTCTTGTATCGTGAAGTCCCGACTTACAAAATCCCAATAAGGAATAATGTGAATTGGATCGACATTTCGACGTTTCAATACCCGAAAGACACAAGCGTAAGTTTCCCTTGTACGCGCCAGCCTCGAAATCCCGATAGGAAAAATGACAAAATGGCTGAGTACGTATAGCCTTGGGTGTTTTGGGTGTTTCGGTACCCGACACCCCAAAGGACAGTTTTTGTTCCATGTACCTACCAGATGTGAAGTCTCGATGGGGAAATTTTCGATATGGTGTAGTGCGTGAAGTCTTGATGCTTCAGAGTTTAGAGTTTGGTATTTTAGAGTTTCGGCTCCCGGAGGATCTGGGTACGAGACCTCATGTCCTCACACATCCTGAAATCCTGATATGTGAAACCCCGAGAGGACCTAGTGTGCATAAATCTGGTACTTCGGTGTTTCGGCTACCAGAGTACCGAAGGGCATGAACCCCTTGACGTTTTATTCGGTGAAAAACCCAAATGGGTGAAATCTCGAAATAAGTTGAGTAAGATATATATATATATATATATATATATATATANTTGAAGGTGTTTTGGTTGCAGCGAATGCGTACTCGACCCCCTTTGAGCCTATATGTGAGAAATTCAACTCTCCTGCTTCTGCTTCCGCTTTGATAAGTGATGATACGATTGATTGTCTGCGATGCGATGAAAAATTTCCATATATATATATGGACATTGCCTTAATGCTTCCATCCGAACCGTGGGCAACACAACCATGCATTGTATAATTAGGCAGCCTCTGTTACGATATGTGCTTCTTAGGTTGGCAGAATTGTCCTATGAAACATATCTACAGAAAAAGGCAAGCAATGTCTACATGCTGCACGACTTTTAGATACACAACAAATTTACCTTAAATGAGGACAATGCAATTTTGCAGATCGGCTGAAGAAGGGAAAAAAAAATATCAAACTTTGGGAGCAAACGAAAAAATCTCATGTGTCTCTGTAATATTTCTTCAACACCCAGATGAATGTTCATCAGACTCGAGTACTTGAGATTGTATGCGCATAAGATTGTTCGGTCCAAAAATGGGAAGCATGGAAGAAAACCCCATATATCCCATGGCCCCCATTATTTTCTCCTGGGAACATTATACTAGATGTAAGAGAAAACAAATGCCACGACGTCGTTTATTTGTATATCAAATTGTTTGATGCAAAGGTCGATGCGTCCTTCTCTATGGAACCTTGTGGGAACTTGCTTGCAGTCTGTTTGGAGTTTAGTTGGTTCTTGGTTGTATGCTTCGTCTGTCAATTTGTATATCGCGAAACTCCGAGTGTTGTTTGCAGGACACAAAACAATAGAATTGCAATATTTTTAGCCAACTAACCTGCAAATTCGCCTGTCAATTTGTATGGCACTGTGACACAAATGTAGTATGTGGCTTGTTTTATCATTTTTCCTTGATCGATGAACTTGGTAAAATTAATCTCCTGGAATAATTTGAAATTAATTGGTCATTGTTATGCTTGCGGTGATAGAATTTAAAAGAACTTTGTTTTTTTTCCTTCATCTTTTTTAAAATAAGCGATTTAACATCCTTTGATAATTTTATGTAATTAAATTGTACAATATCAATATTTAATATTAATAATTTAGTATTTGAAAATAATGTTTTTAGATAATATTATATAGGATGACCATCCGTAAACAATCGCAATCTTGAGCCCACCAGTCCTGGAGTCCATCTGTCAGTTTGTATATCGCGGAACTCCGAGTGCTATTTGGAGGACACGAGACAATAGAAGTGCAATGTTGAGCCAACCAACCCACAATTCTGCCTGTCAATTTGTATATCGTGGAACTCTTGGTGCTATTTGTAGGACACAGAACAATAGAGACCCAATTTTGAGCCCGCCAGCTCGAGAACCTGCAATCCAAAAAGTGTCTAAGTGTGGAATGAGGGATCCGTACATGCTTTATAAAATCTCATGTCCATACTTTATAAAAGTACATATTTAGTATGTATTCCTCGTTTCTTGAAAAATTTCTAGGTGTGGAAGTTGGCGGATGAATGTGTTCAGAATTCCACTTACTTTTATATCACCAGCCCGACCGACTGCTTCCCCTTTTCAAATTGTACAAACTTTTTTGTCTACTTAAATTGTACAATATCAATATTTAATATTAATAATTTAGTATTGAAAATAATGTTTTTAGATAATGTTAATTAGTTGATAGGGATTACCATTCGTAAAAAATCGCAATGTTGAGCCCGCCAGCCCTGGAGTCCATCTGTCAATTTGTATATCACGAAACTTCGAGTATTGTTTGGAGGACACAGAACAATAGAAGTGCAATGTTGAGACAACCAACTCGCAGGTCCGATTTTCAATTTGTATATCACGGAATTCTGAGTGCTATTTGTAGGGAATGAAACAATAGAGGCCCAATTTTGAGGCCGCCAGCCCAAGAACCCGCGATCCAAAAAGTGGCTAAGTATGGAATGCGGGATCCGTACATGCTCTATAATATTGCATGTTCATACTTTATAGAAGTACATATTTAGTATGTATTACTCGTTTTTAGGAAAATATCTAGGTACGGGAGTTGGCGGATTCACGTCTTTAGATTTCACTTACCTTTATATCACTAGCCCGATCGATCGATTCCCTGTTTCATATTGTACACACTTTTTGGCTCACGGTTTCCTGAATAGGCGAGTTACCGGATAGGCGAGTTCAATATTGATAATTTTATGTAATTAAATTGTACAATATCAATATTTAATATTATTAATTTAGTATTTGAAAATAATGTTTTTAGATAATGTTATATAGGATGACCATCCATAAACAATCGCAATCTTGAGCTCGCCAGTCCTGGAGTCCATTTTTCAATTTATATATCGTGGAACTTCGAGTGTTGTTTGGAGGACACGGGACAATAGAAGTGCAATGTTGAGCCAGCTAGTCCACAAGTCCGCCTGTTAATTTGTATATCGCAGAACTTTGGGTGCTATTTGTAGGACACGGAACAATCGACACCCAATTTTGAGCCCACCAGCCCGAGGACCCGCGATCCAAAAAGTGGATAAGTATGGAATGGGGGATCCGTACATTCTCTATAAAATCTCATGTCCATACTTTATAAAAGTACATATTTAGTATGTATTGCTCGTTTCTCGGAAAATTTCTGGGTGTGGAAGTTGATGGATGCACATGTTGAGATTTCCCCTTACTTTTATATCACCAACCCGACTGACCGCTTTCCCTTATGTTTAATAATTTTATGTAATTAAATTGTACGACATCAATATATAATATTAATAATTTAGTATTGAAAATAATGTTTTTAGATAATGTTAGATAGTTGATAGGGATCACCATCCATAAACAATCACAATCTTGAGCCTGCCAACCCTGGAGTCTGTCTATGAATTTGTATATCGCGGAACTCCGAGTGCTATTTGGAATACACAGAACAACAAAAGTACGATGTTGAGCCAACCAACTCGCAAGTCCACCTGTCAATTTGTATATCGCGGAACTCTGGGTGCTATTTGTAGGATACAGAGCAATAGAGGCCCAATTTTGAGCCCTCCAGCCCGAGAACCCGCGATCCTAAAAGTGGCTAAGTATGGAATGCGACATCCGTACAAGCTCTATAAAATCTCATGACCATACTTTATAGAAGTACATATTTAGTATGTATTACTCATTTTTTGGAAAATTTCTAGGTGCGGAAGTTGGCGGATTCACGTCTTTAGATTTCACTTACTTTTATATCACCAACCTGACCGACCGCTTCCCCATTTCATATTGTAATAAACGAATATAAACTATCCGAGGTCCAATTGTGCTATCATATCAACACGAGGAACTTAAAATTCAAATTGATCGTTGTTATGCTTGCAGTGATAGAATTAATATCATTTTTTAAAATAAGAGATTTAACATCTTTTAATAATTTTATGTACTTAAATTGTACAATATCAATATTTAATATTAATAATTTAGTATTTGAAAATAATGTTTTTAGATATTGTTAGATAGTTGATAGGGATGACTATCCGTAAACAATCGTAATCTTGAGCCCGCCAGTTTTGGAGTCCGTCTCTCAATTTGTATATCATGGAAATCTAGGTTCTGTTTGTAGGGAATATAACAATAGAGGCCCAATTTTGAGCCCTCTAGCTCGAGAACCCACGATAAAAAAGGTGGCTAAATATGGAATGAGGGATCCGTACATGCTCTGCAAAATATCATGTCCATACTTTATAAAAGTACATATTTAGTATGCATTACTCGTTTCCTTCGAGTGTTGTTTGGAAGACACAGAACAATAGAAGTGAAATGTTGAACCAGCCAACCCGCAAGTCCGCATGTCAATTTGTATATCGTGGAACTCTGGGTGTTATTTGTAGGATACAAAGTAATAAAGGCCCAATTTTGAGCCCGCCAGCCCGAGAACCTGCGATCCAAAAAGTGGCTAAGTCTGGAATGCGGGATCCGTACATGCTTTATAAAATCTCATGTCCATACTTTATAAGAGTACATATTTAGTATGTATTACTCATTTTTCGGAAAATTTCTTGGTGCGAAAGTTGGTGGATTCATGTCTTCAGATTTCACTTACTTTTATATCACCAGCCCGACCAACCGCTTCCATGTTTCATATTGTAATAAATGAATATAAACTGTCTGAAGTCCAATTGTGCTATCATATCAACACGAGGCCCTTAAAATTCAAACTGGTCATTGTTATGCTTGCAGTGATAGAATTAATATCATTTTTTAAAAGAAGAGATTTAACATCTTTTAATAATTTTTTGTAATTAAATTGTACAATATCAATATTTAATATTAATAATTTAGTATTTGAAAATAATGTTTTTAGATAATGTTAGATAGTTGATAGGGATGACCATCCATAAAAAATCGCAATCTTGAGCCCCCCAGTGCTGGAGTCCATCTGTCAATTTGTATATCGCGGAACTCTGACTGTTGTTTGGAGGAAACAGAACAATAAAAGTGCAATGTTGAGCCAACCAACCCACAAGTCCACTTGTCAATTTGTATATCGCGAAACTCTGGGTGCTATTTGTAGGGAACTGAACAACAAAGGCCCAATTTTGAGCCCTCCATCCCGAGAACCCGCGATCCAAAAAGTGGCTAAGTATGGAATGAGGGATCCGTACATGCTCTATAAAATCTCATGTCCATACTTTATAAAAGTACATATTTAGTATGTATTGCTCGTTTCTCGGAAAATTTCTAGGTGCGGGAGTTGGCGGATACACGTGTTCAGATTTCCACCCACTTTTATATCACCAACCTGACCGACCGCTTCCCCGTTTCACATTGTACAAAATTTCTGGAATGCGAGTTTCTGAATACATGGGTTTTTCTTTTAAATAAGATATGTAACATCCTTTAATAATTTTATGTAATTAAATTGTACAATATCAATATTTAATATTAATACTTTAGTATTGAAAATAATGTTTTTAGATAGTGTTATATAGTTGACAGGGATCACCATCCATAAACAATCGCAATCTTGAGCCCGCCAGCTCTGGATTCCGTCTGTCAATTTGTATATCGCGAAACTTCGAGTGATGTTTGGAGGACACGAAACAATATAATTGCAATGTTGAGCCAGCCAGCCCGCACGTCTGCCTGTCAATTTGTATATCACGGAACACTTGGGTGCTATTTGTAGGACATAGAACAATAGAGGCCCAATTTTGAGCCCGCCAGCCTGAGAACCCGTGATCCAAAAAGTGGCTAAGTATGGAATGTAGGATCCATACATGCTCTATAAAATCTCATGTCCATACTTTATAAAAGTACATATTTAGTATGTATTACTCGTTTTTTCCAGAAAATTTCTTGGTGCGGAAGTTGGTGGATTCACGTCTTCAGATTTCAGTTACTTTTATATCACGAGCCTGATTGACCGCTTCCCCATTTCATATTGTACAAACTTCTTTGTCTAATTAAATTGTACAATATCAATATTTAATATTAATAACTTAGTATTGAAAATAATGTTTTTAGATAATGTTAGATAGTTGATAGGGATTACCATCCGTAAACAATCACAGTCTCTAGGCCGCCAACCCTAGAGTCCGTCTGTCAATTTGTATATCGTGGAACTCCGAGTGTTGTTTGGAGGACACAGAACAATAGAAGTGCAATGTTGAGCCAGCTAACCCACAGGTCCAGTTGTCAATTTGTATATCACGGAATTTTGGGTGCTATTTGTAGGGCATGGAACAATATAGGCCCAATTTTGAGCCCGCCAGCCCGAGAACCCACGATCCAAAAAGTGGCTAAGTATGGAATGCGGGATCGGTACATGCTCTAAAAATCTCATGTTCATACTTTATAGAAGTACATATTTAGTATGTATTACTCGTTTTTCAAAAAAATTCTAGGTGTGGAAGTTGTTGGATTCACGTTTTCAGATTTCACTTACTTTTATATCACCAGCCTGATCGATCGCTTCCCCGTTTCATATTGTACAAAATTTTTGGCTCATGTTTTTTCGAATAGGTGAGTTACCGGATAGGCGGGGTTCAATATTGCGTTTCGATTGTTCCGTTGCCTGCAAACAACACCATGACTTCCGTGATTTACAAAGTAGCAAACAAATTCAAATAAAATAATATATACTATGCGAAGTCTAATGGAACAATCATATGGATGAGAGGACATTAAAATTCCAATTTGTTGTTGTTATTCTTGTGGTGAAGATAACAGTACAAAAAAATTTACTTAAACATCCAAAAAATGATTTCCTTGTAACATTTTGATGCTTCTCTTATACAAACAGATCCTGGAAACTATAAACATCGCTTGTTGTATCTATTCCTTGATTGAAGAACCTGTTAACATGTTTAATGCACTCCATGGTTACTGTTAAGACCATCAATGGTGCTTTCTTACAGCAATTCCCGCTTCCCAAAATTGCCATTCACTTTCTCTTTTGCCCTCTACCTTCCCTTTCTTTACTTACTCGTTTTTCGGAAAATGTCTAGGTGCGGGATTTGGTGGATTCGCATCTTCAGATTTCCATTGTTACTTTTATATCACCATCTCGACCGACCACTTTCCCGTTTCATATTGAACAAACTTTTTGAATCATGGGTTCCTGCAAAGGCAGGTTCAACATTGTGTTTCCATTGTTTCGCCGCCTGCAAATAACACCCAGACTTCTGCGATATACAAATTAGAAAAAAATTCCCCTTCATCTCGTATGCTTTCTCTTTCTGTTTACTTGGTCCTTTTTCCAAATGTCTCATGCTTTTATATACAACACCCAAAGTTCAACAATATACAAATTTCCCTCTCGACATTGCGCTTTCGTTGTTCCCCTACGCACAAACAACACCCGAAATTCCGCGATATACAAATTGACGACCGATATCTGTCAATGAGATGAAATATGACCATCGGCCCCTCACGTCTCTTGGGTATATCTTCTGGCCCTTTTTTTGTAACCCGCCCGACCGCTTTCCATACTTGGGCATTTCTTGGAATGTGTTTCACAGGTTGGCGGGTGGACGAAATGTACAATACTTGGTCTCTCTTTGCCATCACCGCTACCTTCGTACTTATTTCCAGATATGCAATTATTAATCTTTACTGCTAGTAGTTCATCCTACATGAACAGTTAAGATTATCATTAATGTCCGGAAGGCCAGAGAAGATTTTCCATTACTACGAATTAAACCAAGATTTGTGGAGAAGAGTGTTATCCTTTCCAAGTATTCATTTCAAACATGATGCAATATGTTCTGTGCGCCGACCGGTTGGCTCCTTTAAGAAATCTCTAATTCTTAATCACTCTTCGCCGTCACCACCACCTTTGCACTTTTTTCTAAATATGCAATTAGTGAGCTTTAATGGTAACAACTCATTACGCATGAACCCTGGAGATTGTCATTGATCAATGAAAGGGTCGAGGAGATCTTCCATTGATATGCATTAAACCATAATTTGCGGAGGGTTATATTATCCCTCCCCAATTTTCATTTCAAACATCGTTTGGAGCAAATGGAAATTCTCGTTAACTTGTGGTAGCAGTTCTGTCCAAATACAATAAACACATTCGAGCATGATGGCCAGAGGTTTTAGTATTCCAGGGCATATTCTTTCTACTCATCTCCCTCCGCCCAAGAGAAAAAAAAGAGATGGCCCCTTGGTACACCGAGAGATATATTTCAAGCCAAAGAATTCCAAGGCAACCATGCCTGCTCAGAGAACCTACCCAGTTGCATTGATGGTTGGTGCAGAGTTTGATGTCATGGATTCTATCATGGAAGAAGATGATCTAATGGGTGATGATATGACAATGGATGATGGCAATGCAGAGACTGTTCCCACTCCTGCGCCCAAATTTAAATCAACCATAACGAGAGGAACTTCCCGGCTCAATGATGGCGGTCTTGACAACACCAAAATGAGTTTCAGAAAAGAAACTGATGATGAACGCAATAGCCGCTTTGCAGCTCGAAAGTAGAAATTCTAGAGGTCCAAATTAGTTCATTCTAGGTGGAAGAATTTCACTGTAAGGAAATGATATGTTGATGCTCCACTAGGTATATTTCAAGACAAAAAAATATTCAATTGTGGGACTACTGCCCTTTTCTATGGATATACAATTAACATATTCGGGAATGAGGACCAGAACTCCCACTGGTGAAATTCATATTTCTACTACTCATCTCCTTCCACCCAGAATGGACTAATTTGGGCCTCTAAAATTGCACATGCAACATGTGTCCCTGAATTTTTTTTCGACTGTGAAGAGGCGGTTTCTAGTTATGTCCTAACTTTCAGTTAAGGGCTATTCCATTTTCCCTGCAATTTTTTTCGTCTTCTTCCTCACGAGAAGCTTCTGATAACTATCAATTTTACCACAGGATGATCCACCGAGGAGAAAACTGCAAGGATCCTGCATATTGTGGATCCCGTGCTTGTGTTTGTGGCAGATACGTTCAATGTTTTGGCCCAAATAACTGGGTCCAATTTCTAAGGATAGATGAACAATACTGAGTTCTTTTTTTAAATGGATTTGCTATTAAAAAAATTTGCCTTGGAGTCTTCGTTGCTGCTTCTTTTCTGGATTTAATGCCTCTTCTCATTGACATGGTTCAATGGTCTCGTAGTTCTTCGATATTGCATTTACTTAGGTAATTTGTTCTAAGATGGAGCATCTAACAATTATATGACAATGTACTGTGTCGATCCACCAGCTTTTTATGCAAACAAAAAATGGATTACACACAGTTTCAAACCAACATTCAATTCTATTCGCAATGCAAATAGAACATAGCAATACCAAATTACAATGTTGCAGCAAAATCATCATTCTTGTTTCTAGACATGCAATTATTAAGCTTTAATGGTAACAACCGATAATGCAATAAGTTTAATACTTAAGTTAATATGTTAGAGTCATGGAAGAATGTATCTGGCAATAAAATCTAATCTTCAACAAATCATTTGCTGACAATTAGTAGAAAATGATGGTTTTACAACAATGGGGCTTGTTTGAAACCAATTTGAGTTTATGAAAACTGCCCTCTGCCTTTCTATTTTCCCACTCTTTTATCCCCTATAGTTTCTCTTCCTGGTTACTTAACCATTTTTTTTATTTTTTTTTATCCGAAAATGCCTTGCTGCACGGGTTGGCGGATTCACACGTTTCGACCGAGTGCTTCCCCTTTGTCTAAATTGGGCCTCTATTGTTCCGTGTCTAACAAGTAGCACCCATAGTTTCATGATATACAAATTGACAGGCGGACTTGCGCACTGGCTGGCTCAACATTGCACTTCTATTTTTCCATGACCTCCAAACAACATTCGGAGTTCCGCAATATACAAATTGACACATGGGCTCCAGGGCTGACGATCTTAAGATTGCCATTGTTTACGGATGGAAAGGTGTGAAAAATGAGCCACATACTACATTTGCGTCATAGAAGTTATATTAAAGGGAAAAGCATGTCCTCTACAGTTCCGTGTACTACAAACAACACCCAGAGTTCCGCACTATACAAATTGACAACCGGACTTGTGGGCTGGCTGGATAAAAAAATGACTCGGATTTCCGTGATATACAAATTGACAGATGAAGCATACAACCAAGAACCAAGTAAACTCGTGGATCGTATTCCTGGTCGTTGTTTTCTGTGCCCGCCACCTTCGAACTTCTTTCCAATTATATATCTTGGCAAGAAATGGGATATCTGTTACAGATGTGAATATATTGACCCTTCTTTTCCGTCTTCTATACTTAGCCAAATATTCGTTTCTTTTTTCCCTGAACTTTATATTTCTCGCCACTTATTCATTTTTTCGAAAATGTCTGGTTGCGTAGGTAGGCAGACTTGCGGGTTCATGTTTGCACTCGTGCTCTTATATTGCGACACCGATCAACCGCTTCCCCATTCCACACCTAGGAACTTCTTCGACCACGGATTCCCGGTACACGGGATCTATATTGGACTTCTATTGTTCCATGACCTGCAAACTATACCGTCACTTCCGCGATATACAAATTTACAACCGGACTCATATCATACCGTCTTCCATATTATGGTCTACCTATCATGCCCTCTTCCATGGTACACATTTTTCACTGAAAACTTCCGAGACATACAATTTAACCATCGGGTCCTCACGTCTTCTATGGAACTATTGTCACCCCATTTTGAAGCCCGTCTGTCCGCTTTCCATACTTCGCCATTTCTTCGAATTTCTTTCATGGAACGTCGGTTTGGCGAGTTTAAGAAATATCTAGTTCCTAATCGTTGTTTCTTGTGCCCGTGCCCTTTTTCAATTAGAAATTGCGAATTATATATAAGATCTTATTTCTATGCATGCAATAGCAAACGTTAATGCTACACCAAGATTTGAGGAAATCTCCCATTAATACGCATAAAACCAAAATTTTTGGATGGTTATATTATCCCTTCCGAGTGTTAATTTCAAACATCATGGAATGTCAGTTGCACGTCATCGGGTTGGTCCATTCATGATATCTTCAATCTTCGATTCCGAAAATGATTCCGACTGACCATTTCCCATTGTCATACTTAGCCACTTTCCCGGAATCCCACAAATATACAAACCGGTCGCTGAACTGCCCCATCATGCTCTCTTCCGTTTTACACGTTTTGTAGTAAAAAATTCCAATACATAAAATTTGACCGTGGAACACTCACCTCTCCCGAGTATCCCCCGTAACCCTATTTTGAATCCCGTCCGACCGCTTTTCATACCTTTCCATTCGTTCCTTTCTCTCCCCCGTCTCCATGACATTCGCACTTGTCTATAATAATAAAAAAAAATGTTTATATATATATATATATATATATATCTTGTTTCTAAATATGCAATTACTAACATTTAATTCTAACAACTCATCGTGCAGGAACCGTATAGATTGTCATTGATGGGTGAAAGGATCGAGGAGATCTCCTATTAGTACGCATTAAACCAAGATTTGTGGGGGGTTATATTATCCCTTCCGAGTGTTGATTTCAAAATCATGAATTGTCGTTCGCACGTCGTCACCTTCGCACGTTCACGAAACCTCCAATCCTTAATTTCTCTTCGTCATACCCGCCACCTTCACATTTCTAAATATGAAATAAGTAAGCTTTACTGGTAACAGTTCATCATGCACCACCCATACAGATTGTCATTAATCAACGAAAGGCTCGAGGAGATTTCCCATTCATAAGCATTTAACCAAGATTTTGCGGAGAGTTACATTATCGGCTCTAACTGTTCTTTTCAACCATCGTCTGGAGCAAACCAACGTTCTCATAAACCTATGGCATCAACTCAACAATAGTTCTGTGGAGATACAGTGAACATCTTCGAGTGTGAGGACCAGAACTTCCAGTGGTCAAGGGCATATTATTATTACTCAACCCTTGTTGCCCAGAACCAAGTAATTTGGACCTCTGGGATTGCTCGTGCAGGCTGTGTCCCTGAAGTTTTTTACTGTAAGGAATTGGTCTCTTGGTGCACCGATAAATTTATTTCAAACAAAAGAATTATTCCACTGCAGGACTGCTCTTCTGTTTCTTTGTCACCTCAGGTCTTCCGCCAGATGTTAATATTGTCAGAGCCAACATTAACGTTCAGAGGAGAAGATTGAAAACAGTTCCTAGCAAAGCATAATAATGGGTTCAGCCTCTTTCCCCATTTATTGGAAGACCCGATTGTATTTCCTGAAGATATCACAAGCTTGCAGGTTAGTTCATTTAGAAATCCATTCCGCGAAATTGCCTGGCTGTTTACAAGAATAACGAGACAGGAGTCCACAACAACTGTTTCCCGGATGGCTCTTTATATTTTTTATTTCACAGTCAAGGAACAAGCCATTTTTTATTGGGGCAAGTTAATTTCCCATGAAATCTGTTCCTAATTGTCAAGCTTCAAAAGGGAAAATAAATTTTATATGTCGTCCTACTTAGTTTTTGCGATAGCACATTACTGTCAGTTTCCAGAACTATCTCTGTCCAAGAATGTCAACTGGGAATTCGACCCAGTAACGTTCTGGTACAAGGCCTTGTGGAAGCACAAGGCTTCCCACTGTTTTTATGAGGTTTTTAATGTCTTCGTGTCTATTTTCAAAGTTCTTTTGTTAGGAGAAGATGCTCCCTGCATATCTGAATAGGCAACCAATTTTTTGGACAGGAAGGGTAAACTTGAACATTTGGATAATTACACCGTGATGAGAATTTTTGGCTCCACGGAAAAACCTGCTCTCCTTCCATGTCACCTTACGAAAATATTGTGTGTTGCAGAAGTAGCACGGAAATACAACTACTAGTTGCATCTATTGCAAAATAAGAGAAAAAAATAGTTCATTCCTCTGCCTTGGAAAGTCAGGGAATTTGTGTTGAAAAACGCCAACAAAATTGACGAATTCACAGGGCATTCTAGCAACTTTAACCTGAGATATGTTGAAAGCCTAAGAGGGTTCGACCCCGATAATATTTTTCGACAACATTTACAAACACTTGTCCTTGGCGATTGTTTTTTCAAAAACAACTTGTCCAAAAACAGAGACACTGGTGGCAATGCTCCTGCTTCTGATGCCGACGACCTAGACACACTGCAAAGAAGCACTAAATTGTACAGGAAACAGGGGAAAGGCCCTGGTGACAAGAGTGTTCAATCGGTGAATAACACTCCAAAAAGCATGACATCTCGGAGCATCGCTCCAACGACCCACCACAACAACAATGAAACTCATATTTTTTCAAACGGAGGAGGAGATAATGACCTTCCTCACTCTAAAATTGATAGTTCTCACAAGCTTCCAGTAGAAAAGAAGAGAAAAAAAATGTGGGACAGGCGGAAGAGCCGGAAATTTAGAGTGAAAACATGGAACTTGAGACTGATCTGGATAGCGTGCTCTACTACCTTGATCATCCTAGAGACACCATCCAACATAATCATCCAATGGACATATCCAATACCAAATATTTTGATGAAGATGAATCCTTCGTGTTCCAGAGCGTTGTTTTTGATAACCAGTCCAAAAAATTGATCATTGAGAAAAAAGATGTAAAAAATAAGAAAGGAAAATATCATTCAGAGGTTGACCTTGCCAACATGCGACCGCCCCAAATCTGTCAACTTCACAAGGAAAGCGGAGATGCACTTCATGATTCCATTGGAGGCATAGAGGTTGAGAATGCTAGACTGAAGGACTGGGTCAAGGAATTGGAAGAGGCTTTGATTCCTATCCCATTGCTTGCCAATCCTTTGGCAATAGCCATGCCTGCCACCCCTATAGCCAACTTAAAAGGATCCTCCAGCCTCCTCACATATTGTAGAGGATATGTGGAGAATAATATCAAGAATAGAATGGAACTGGTTACTGAGGCGTGGGAAACATCACAAACCATCACCTCCCTTGGAACTAGGGCACATAGTTTGCTCGAACATTTGCAGGTGGATTTAAAATATGAAGAACATTTCTATTTAAACACGGTCCTTCCTTTTGGCACCATCGTTAACAATATGACATAAAAAAAAGAAGACAACAAGATCTTCCATCCAAAAACTGAATCGTTCAATTAAATGCATGCTGAAAAGAAAAAGTGAAGAACCTGCATATCATTGTTTAGTCATGTGAACAAGCCATATCAAAGAAAGATAAACTATTCAAAAGTTTGTCAAGAATAAACTTAGCCAAAAGGACCAACGACTTCCAAGACCTCGACTTAATCGTAAAATCCTTACCCTTGACTAGGCAAGACTTCCATAAACAGGTTGATATGTTTAAGGTGTTGTCTTTGGAAAAGTTTTACGAGATCCTTGAATGCTCACGTCGACGACTGGCTAGTCGACTATTCAATACAGAATGAGGAAATTCATCTGGCTATGTGTAATCTTTCTATCGACTTCCGGGAATTAGAAAATGATCTTTTCAACATAAAAATATGGAATGAGATCAACGTCGCCCCAATGAGAAGCTACATTAAATAATGGCTCGAAAGGGAATTGAAGCAAGTTGTCGATGAAAGGCAACATGCAGTTTCCATGATTCTAGTAGTCGTCGACGACATCAATGAAATGACAGCCGCAAGCAAATAGAAAAAGGGCTCATATGTACCATCATTGTAAGTCTACTGATCACATCCTACTTTGTTTATCAACCCAGATATTCCACTTTTTTAAATAGAAATGTGTAACCAAACGTTGATACATTTCAATTTATTTTTATTGTAGGTATTGCACTCTATCTTCTTTCTACAATCCTGTTTCTTGTACATATTTCTCTTATGGTCTGCGGGAGCCCCAATCCCAGTCTATATGACAAACGCATTGAAATTGTAACAAATTTTTATGTAATAGACTTTTATCTCCAGGATCTAGTAACTAATTTAATATATTTCAAACTAAATTGCTTTTTTATCTCCTTTCATATTTGTGTTGTCATAAAAAAATTTCTTCCACTATGCACAAATTACATTTTTGTATATACTTTCCAAAAATAAATGGTGCTCTACATGCCACATTTCATTTCATTTACTGCATGCATAACACCTATGATTTTCCTATACCACTTCAACCCGACAGGGACTACGCTGCCATGCAACATTGTTTAAGAAAGTAATATTTGGAGGACCTTTCATGTTCAACCTTCCCGGTGTTATTTTTCTCCAGGGGAAAACTGCATTATGTTCAACCTACCGAGTGTGGTTTTTTATCTTTGGTTTCTATGCGCCGTCATCGTTGGTAATTTCAGGGTAGCCTCTAGATAGAGATAGCTCGCATAAGCACACTCACTATGAAGTGAAAAAGTAACACAAGCTTACCTAAGATGAATATGTTTTGGAAATGTATTTAGAAAATTCTAATTAAAAAGTAAGTGTTGTGTAATACAAAATATGCATATAACTTTGAGTATATAAAAGCATACATGTATAATAATTTTGAAAATTAAGCATATTAGTTATTGGTATTGATCTATAAAATTGAGAAAAGATAAAACCCAAAGAGTGTTTGGGCTAAGGTATGATGTTACTTGGAAGGATATAATTTTAATAGAGGTATATTTAACAATAATGTTATGGATTACTGATTTATTTGAGGTGTAGTTTTAACAATAATTTGTATGGGTTACCTTAGATCTGGTTCAAAGTAATGCTTATTACTTTCCAAGAACGAGTTTCTTCTATAATAAAGTAGTTCTCTAGATATATCTAATCACTTCAACTTATGTTAATGCAAATAATCTTAAGGTTTTTCTTACCTTTCAGATGGAGGAACGTGAGGGCTGCACTAGTAAACTAGATCAGTTGGAGGCTACCTTTCCTCATCTTAGTATGCAGAATTTTCTTGAACAAAACAATGAGAAGGAAGTTAAAAAACACCCACAACAGACTGATGTAGTTCTTCAAACAATTCTTTAACTGGGGTAAGTAGTAGCCACTGTTTATTTTACTTTAGGATTAAATTAGTATGTGTAGCCTCTATCTCATGGGTCATGGGTTTTAAGAAAGTAGTGTTTAACCTCATGACATTAAGTTTAAAATATTTTATTGGATACATCTCACTGAATGAGTACATGATCCAGGTGGATATTGGTGGCCACCCACCTATTCCAACTGGATCCTCTTGACAGTTTTTAGTTTAGCACATTCTTCTGTACTTCTTTGTAATTGTGGGTTCTACACTTCCAAGGCTGTCTGAATCCCTACACATCTTCCAGGTCAATAATGGTGGCCTCCCACCTAATCCAACTGGCTTGTTTCATATGTTTTCATGTAAACACATCTTGATGTACTTCCAGGGATGTTTTGGGGCCCTAAACGGTGTTTTTTTGGCTCACCACAATAAAAATTTAGACAGAGTTAGATTTTGACGACATAATTTATAGTTCTCTAAAAGACCTTTCCAACGGGATGTCACGTGAATAAAACAGAGGTCGTATGCAAAATTTACGACCTTAGTAAGTTGAGGTACCAACTTACCCATAAGGGCCCACATAACTTTTGGCATTTCATCTGCTAAGGTTAGGTTTTTGGATGTCTAGGGTTTTGGCATTCATGAGTAATATCAAAAAGGCCTCTAGAGCCTCATTGTAATCATTTTTCTCTGACGGATGCACGTAGCAGACACATCTCTTCTCAGAGATAACTACCACCATTCGAGCAAGTGTTTCAGTTCTGCAGTTTTACAGCTTCAACTTATTTCATTTATTCAATAGAAGATATTGTTCACTAGATATCTATGTTGTTCTTCATATCTCTGTGTTTATTGTATTCAGTCTGTTAATCAGTTCGTTCCGCTCCTAAATCTGGATCAGTGGTATCAGAGCAGTCTAATCTTCAATTATTTTTCTTCATGCATGTCCCCAACCAGATCTATGTACAAGAAGTTGGAACTCGAACCAATTGAACCATTTCAAGATCGATCGCGCCGAGCCTGACAAAAACCCATGGGAGACAAAAATAAAGAATATGTAGCAAGAGATCCTTTTAAAATGTTGCTCAAGGAATCCCTTGCATGAAAGAGGAATGAAATGATGGAAAAATTTGCACATATCCTTCGGCAACTACCCACAGGAGAAGAATATCCATCAAGTGGCCATGCAACCCCCTTCAAGGTATAGGTAAATTTTGATATTCCATTATTTGAAGGATTAATAGATGTAGATGTTGTAGCTAAATGGTTGAATCTTCTCGAAAGGTATTTTTCAATCCACAATTTTTGCGATAGGGAAAATATTACTTTTGCACTCCTCAAGGCCATCCCCCATGTTAAGGACTAGTGGGACACTTACTCTGAGAAAAGGGCCATAGAGGAATCTGTAATATTTGTGGTTTCCCCTACATGGGATTCCTTTCGGGACGTCATTAAATAACAATACTACCATGTTGGAAGCTACAAGGACCAGTACACCAGATGGACCACCTTGCGTCAAGAAAGGGACCAAACAGTACTAGATTTCACCAATATTTTCCATACCCTGCACACCAAATTGGGTATCAAAGACTTTGAGCGACATATGGTGCTCAAATACCGCGGATATTTGCATAGATACATTCAAACACAAATGGAGTTTTTGGACATCACCTCATTGGGCACAACTTATAGATACGCTGTCAAGATCGAGCAAAAATTTAAGCAGAAGAGGTGAGAGTTTGGATCTACAAACTCCTCACAGCCGAAGCAGGGAAAAGGCAGCCCCAACCCACACAACAAGGGACAGAGAAAATATGGCCACTATCAGGACAACCAATCCAAGCCGCAACACAAGAAGGGAAATGAGAAGACGAAGAAGGACATGGGAAAATGGTGTGAGTACCATAAAATCCCTTGGCACAATACTGAAGAATGTCGTTCCAAGAAGTCACTCATGGCCGAGATGAAGGCTTCCGAGTCAGAGGCTGATTCTGATTATGAATCAAATCCATAAGGAGGGAATCATATTATCAATGTTGAACCCAGTGCCACTGTCTCTACCACCAAAGTCTGACCAAGAGAACCAGAAGAACCAAAGGAAGGGGACTACCTCTTTCACTCACAGATGTGGGTAAAGGGGGCTCTGTTTCACTTCATTGTCGATAGTGGCAGTCAGAAGAACCTAATATCAACATATATCGTCAAGTAGCTGGACCTGCCGACGACACCACACCCACAACCCTACACCATAGGCTGGATTCACCAAGGAAGATATATTTATGTCTTTGAACAATGTCATCTGCCCTACGACATCAAGCCTTTCAAAGATGAGGTATTGTGTGATATTTCTCCCCTTGAAGTCTGTGATGTTCTTTTAGGACAACCATATTTGCGGAAGCACCATGTTGTGTATGAGTCTAGACCCTGCAGTGTTATTATTACTTTGGGTAGACAATTGTACCAGATACCAGAGGTAGCATCGCCTACCGCTATTTCTTTAATCTCTGCTAGGAAATGAAGTAAGGTCATATCACAGATCGGGAAGTTCATCTTCTTTGTGATCCGTGCTCACAGTAAGATGAAGGTCTCTGCCACATCAATGGCCTCTACACAGAGCCTCTATTTTCAACAGAAGCAAGTGGAAGGGATCATGGAAGAGTATAGAGACATCTTCTCCTCACCCACCAGGGTACCGACACACTGCCAAGTCAAGGATCCAATTGATCTGACCCCGGATGCACCTCTGCCTAATGGACTAATCTATCTTCACTCGCTGATGGAAAATGAAGAAATCAAGTGTCATATCCAAGAGCTTATTCAAAAGGGTCACATCAGACCTAGATCCTCCCCTTGTAGAAGCCCAATTGTACTGGTGAAAAATCAGGACGGAACCTGGTGACTTTGCATTGATTACAGAGAATTGAAAAAAATCCCAGTTAGGAACCGGTACCCAATTCCTAGGATTGATGACCTTCTTGACCAACTCAAGAGGGAAAATTTCTTCATCAAGATTGACCTAAAGTCTGGCTACCACCAGGTTCCCATCGAACCAATTGATGTATGGAAGACAACCTTCAAATCTAAAGAAGGTATCTCTGAATAGATGGTTATACCCTTTGGCTTAACAAATGCACCGACCACTTTCATGAGGCTAATGGATGATGTATTGAGACCCTTCACCAACTCTTTTGTGGTAGTATATTTGGATGACATCCTCATCTTCAATAGAACTTGGGAGGATCACATGCGACATATTCAACATGTTTTGAGCACTCTGCGGCAGCACAAGCTATATGTCAACTTGGAAAAATGCTCATTTGGAATGAATAGGGTCCAATACTTGGGATACATTGCTGATGAGAATGGGGTACATGTTGATCCAGCTAAGATCCAAGTCATATGTGACTGACCAGCCCCGACCACACTAACCGAGCTTCATAGCTTCTTGGGACTAGTCAATTTCTACCGACGGTTCATGTTGGGATTTTCTCATATTGCATGGGCCCTCAACCAAGTGACCAAGGGAGGTGATAGGGAAAAGTTCGTGGGGGGGAAGGAAAAACAACGATCATTCGATGATATGAAGCATCGCTTGTGCTCAAATCCAGTACTCTCCATGCCTGATCTGCAACAACCATTCAAGATTGAGAATGATGCATTTGACTATGTTGTAGGAGAAGTTCTCACTTATCATGGTCATTCAGTGGAATACCATAGTGAGACACTCTCAGATACTGTCCAGAAATACTCCACCTATGACAAGGAAATGTATTCCATTGTACAAGCCTGACGTCAATGGAAACATTACATTCTGGGAAAGGAGACGATCATCCACACTGATCACAAGCCTGTGTAGTTCATACATACATAGGGGAAGTTGTAGAAAGATCGCCATCAAAAGTGGTCCACCTACTTGCAAAAGTTCCATCTCAACATCAAGTATAAGATAGGGAGCTCAAATCGTTTTGTTGACTACCTCAGTCGACTTCCCGTGGCTGCACTCACCACTATGCTCCATTCCTGTGGACATGAGGCATCTGAGTGGCCCCAACTTTATCGGCAAGATACAGACTTTGCCACCACCTATCAGCTCTTGGGTACAGGCATGACTGTCACCGATTTTCACATTCAGGACAAATTGTTATTCCATCTGGGCCATCTCTGTGTTCCTGCAAGTGAGTGTGAAAAGCTTATTTGGGAATCCCACTATAGATGGATGGCAGGACATTTTGGCATGGAAAAAATTGTGGTCGTTCTAAAGAAACATTTTAATTGGCCAAAACTTCGACATGACATCAACAAGTATATCAGATATTGCACTTCTTGTGCCATTGCCAAACTAGCCATCAAGAAGCAAGGTTGATACACCCTTCTTCCCACTCCCATGAAGCCTTGGAATCCATCTCAACAGATTACATGTTTAGCCTTCCATCCACCAAGTAAGGCAATGATTATGTATTTGTGGTCGTTGATTGGTTCTCGAAGATGGCCATCCTCAAAACCTGCAAGAAGAATATCATAGCGGAAAATACTGCCAAGATCTTCTTCGAATGAGTGTGGGTCCATTTTGGGATACCACATAACATCATCTTCGACCTGGATAGCAGGTTCCTCAACACATTTTGGTCGAGCCTCTGGTCACTGTTGGACACCAAGCTCACTAAATCCATGGCTTTCCACCACCAAATAGACGACCAAACAAAGGTCATCAATCGGATGATTGTGCACATCCTGCTCATGTACAACTCTAAGAATTCGTGTACATGGGATGAGAGTCTCCCCTATGTTCAACACAGTTACAACAGGGCTCTCCATAGCTCCATCGGCCATAGCCCATTTCAGTTGGGCTGGGATTCCAACCCTTGGGTCCCATTGATGTTGCACTACCTCTTTCCACTACACAGACAGAATCTTCCCATGTTCATTCTAAGACTGACAAAGCCATCAGATTCATTGAGCAGATTCAGCACATTCACCAACAAGTCCATGGGATTTTGCAGAAATCCAATGCTAAGTACAAGTAGCGCCATGATCAACACAGGGTACCGCACCGGTTTCAGGTTGGAGACAAAGTCTGGTTACATTTACAGAAGGAGCGTCTTACAGGGCCCCATCAAAAGCTCCACCCACTTTGCTATGGGCCTTACACTATCACCAGGGTTGTGGGAAGCAATGATTTTGAGCTCAACACTCCACCCTTCCTTGGCTTGCACCCAGTGTTCAATTTGGACCTCCTTCGGCCATATTTTCCACCATTATTGGACACCTTAGAGATCATAGAATAGCTGACACCAACAGAGATCAACCCTGACTGCATGGAACAAGCATCCACTGATCAGATAGTGGACACATAGGTCAAGGCACTCGTCAGCAGAGGATCTAGCTTTATCGGGTTGTCAAGAAAGGGAAACTCCTACACCAAGGAAAGTATCTCACCTGGGACCAAATTCAACATAAGTTTCATCACCTGATGGAGGAACTCAACGCAATGGAGACCATTACTTTCTAAGGGGGAAGGACTGATCCAGGTGGATATTGGTGGCCACCCACCTATTCCAACTGGTTCTTGTTGTTAGTTTTTAGTTCAACATGTTCTTTTATACTTCTTTGTGATTGTGGGTTCTACACTTCCAGGGCTGTCTGAATCCCTACACATCTTCCAGGTCAATACTGGTGGCCTCCAACCTAATCCAACTGGCTTATTTTGTATGTTTTCATGTTAGCACATCTTGTTGTACTTCCAGGGCCGTTTTGGGGCCCTAAACGACGTTTTTTTGGCTCTCCACAGTCAAACTATAGACGAAGTCAAAGTTTGACGATGTAATGTGTAGTTCCCTAAAAGACCTTTCCAACGGGCTATCACGCACCTAAAATGGAGGTCGTATGCAAAAGTTATGACCCCGGGAAGTTGAGGTACCAACTTACCCATAGGGGCCCACATAACTTTTGGTGTTTCATCTCCTAGGGTTAGGTTTTTGGATGTCTAGGGTTTTGGCATTCATAAGTAATATCAAAATGGCCTCTAGAGCCTCATTGTAATCATTATGCTCAGAAGGATGCGCGTAGCAGCCACATCTCTTCTTAGAGATAACTACCACCATTCAAGCAAGTATTTCAATTTTGCAATTTTACAGCTTCAACCTATTTCATTTATTCAATAGAAGATATTTTTCATTGGATATCTATGTTGTTCTTCATATCTCTGTGTTTATTGTATTAATTTTGTTAATCAATTCGTTCCACTCCTAAATTAGGATCATCACAGGTGAAAATAAAAGAGTCTATATCTGACTACCTTTCTTGTACTAAAACTATGAAAGCTCATACTGATTAATTGATCAACCCGTTTAAAAAACTCACAGAAATTGAAACTATAATTAAATGTGAACTAAACCCCCTTATATTCTAAATATTGTCCTCATAACACTGCATCACATGAGAAAATGACGTGTGAAGCTATAAAATTGTGGTTTGAAATGGAGGATTTTCCTTGTCAAGATTGATCAACGCGCTTTCAATGGATTGATTTAAAATAAAAATTGGAATGAAGTGGAGATATAAAAGACCAATAATAATAATAATAGGGAGGGCATGACTAACAAACAAACTCTACATAGAAACAAGCTACAACAGGGAGCATAATAGGAGTACTCAAGGAAAAAAACAAATAAGGAAAAAACAGAAGAAAAAATAAGAAAAAAATAGATAAACGAAGAAAAACTTACACCAGGCGCACACTCTTACACGTATCACTCTCACTAGTCTCTACATGCCACTAAAAATATGTTTTCTCTCTATAACATGGCAACACACATGCATGTGGAAGGACGCTTGGAAATCTAGCCGTCCCATGCATCTAGGTTTTGATTGACGCCCTCATTTCATTTGACCATTTTAATGTATAAACCTCGACCTCGAATCCCTTGTCAGCCTCTTAATGTTCATGGACTATCAGGGAAACTGTGGGAGAGAGGGACAAGCCTCCTCTCAGTCTGCTCAACGAGACTCTCAGCTTTAAATCAAATTAAGCTCGCTCATGCAAGGTAAAGGGATCAGTAAATTCAATCAAACTCGACAAGCTCTATCAATTTCGGTCATGCAAGGTAACGTCAATCCCAGTCAATGAGAAGTTGGATTACTCTTTTATGATCAAGAGTACATTTCATATTGAAACCCTAGAGGTGGCATCTGTGTGGGTAGTAAGTCATTTTCCCATACATAAATGGCACCAAACAACACATGGGTATATTGAAAGCATGCCCAGTACATGTCCAGTCAATAGATGTGGGTGGCTGGAAAGACGCTAAGCTATGATTTGCACAGCGTAGTGAATAATAAAGCATCCTTTCATCCTGAACAACTAATAGCTAATGAGAGGAAATGTTGGGGAAGAGAGATCAGATTACAACTATTCAAATAGGATAGTTATAGAGCATTTATCTTTGGTCTGCAACCATTCGACCAGAAACCCTAGTTATCGTGTAATCGAAAAGAGGGGGGATCGATTGTAGAAGGTCAGAGCGATGAAAGAAAGACAAATTAAAGGTAAGTTGATCAATTCTTTTGAAATATTAATTCCCATGGTAGTTTCTTATGGTCTGGAATACACTAATATTCATTGGTGATGTAGGAAGAGAAAAATAGGAGAAACAAAAATTAGATTAAATAGACAACATCAAGTGCAACTCAGTTGGTGATGCATGCAAGAAACGTGCAAAACAAAATTGCTACCAACAAGTCCTTGCTAGGTTTAGACACTTCTTCCTTCATATCTATATTTATGCTTCAGATATTTATCCTTCATATGATGTGTGCATAGAAGGATTAAGTTAGCTTGATCCCTACCTTGATAATTTATAGTTTTCATGTCATAAAAAATTTAAAACATGAATGATGAAAATGATCTATAATGTTAAATTGTTGGAGTCTTATGGATGGGAGGAAATGGAAGTTGGTTTTGTAGTGATGAGAGGATATGGAAATTGGTTGGAAGCCTGGACATTCATACATTGGTTGGAATCATGGACGTTGATTCACGTTGGTTCAAGCTGGTTGGAAGCCGCCAAGAGTAACATTGCTTGGAATCCAAGCAACCAACAACCAGCCAAGAGGAACAAGGAATTTTGCTTGGAAGCCAAGCAACCAACGAAGAGGAAAGAAACTAAAAAAGAGGAAAGGAGGTTTTTAAGAAACCATCCAAGATAAGTTGTTTCAGGATATTCTTTATGATTCCTCATAAGAAGAAATGGGCAGTAACCCATAGACAATGCCTGGTTTCTGTGGTCATTTTGGTCATTTTATCAAAACATTAAAGAAACAATTGTATTTTCGGCACACTTGAGCACATCACAACACTTCAAGAAACTCAAGGCAACAACACGCTCAAGCAACCCAAGGCAACAAAAAGTAAGTACCCTCTCACATTATCCCGCAACAATCAACAAAAACAACATTAGTGTGGCAAGAAACGACATAGTTAACCTGCACAATGTAGTCATTAATATTGTTACCTTGAATTTTTTTCTAAATTTAGAAGGATTATAACATAAGAATAATAATTGTTGGCCAGTTTGCACATAGTGAATGGGCATTGGCATTGTTTCCATTGATGTCAAACTTCTCATTATTGCATTTATGAGTAAGAGTTTGATTTGCCTGTTATTGGACTAGAAACTCAATTAACCAAATGAACGGGTGGTCAAAGGCTTAGTTGAAAATGACAAGAAAAGTGCATTATAAGTTATATCACCAAAGCTCACATGTTAAGGAAGTTTGTCACTCAAGATGAGTTAGACTTTTGCGATAAGTGAGACAAAAGTTAACATTGACAACTACATCAACTAATGTAAAAACTTTATGATCTTGTTAAGAGTGAGAGAAACACAAACATAACATAGTGTGTTCAAGAACTCGGTGATGGGTTTTGATAAGTGAGACAAAATTTAAAATTGATAGCTACATCAACTAATGTAAACACTTTCTGATATTGGTAAGAGTGAAAGATAAACATAGAGAGAACAGAGTGTGTTCAAGAACTCGATGATGGGTTTTTTAGTTGAAGAAAAACCCAGAGGGTCATTCAAGGTACTTGGTTGGAAGTCTCTTGCCAATTTGTTGGAAGAAAAACGCAGAGGGTTATACACATTTTTGTTTGGAACTCCATTCATCATTTGTCGAAGAGAAAAACGTAGAGATTCAAAAACATTTTTTCTTGGAACTCTGTTGCTCATTTGTTGAAGAGAAAAACGTAGAGATTCAAAAATGATTTTTCTTGAAACTCTGTTGCTCATTTATCGAAGAGAAAAATGTAGAGATTCAAAAACATTTTTTTTCTTGAAACTCTGTTGCTCATTTGCCGAAGAGAAAAACATAGAGATTCAAAAACGTTTTTTCTTGGAACTCTGTTGTTCATTTGCCGAAGAGAAAAACATAGAGATTAAAAAATGTTTTTACCTGGAACTCCAATATTCATTTGCTGGAAGGAAAATGCAGGGGTAAATGTGTTTCAGACAGTTAGAAAGTGCATAGGTATGTGTTTGGTTTATTGATTGTGAAAAGTCCAGAGGTTAATATTCGTTTTTCTCCTTAAATGAGAAATGCACAGAGAAGAGGTACACTCTGATGTTGCAGATTGTATGGTTGTTTTTACAGTGAATAAACTCTAATATAGATCTAGAATATAGGTATGAAATGCTTGATTGATTGAGAAATTACATCTAAGGTAAATGCATTAAATAGTTAAAGGTTGTCTTTGTAATTCAAATATACATTGAGGTCATTATTTATTGCAATGAATATTATCTATAGATTTGATTTCCAGGTTTATAACAGAGTAATCATGAATAGATTGAGCTAATCAGTTTTGGCATTGACAGAGTGTGAACAGAGTTTCATGTGAGTAAGATGCATGTTGGTTGAAAACAATAACAGGTTTGGAAAAGATGGCATTGATGGTTACAGGTTTGTTTTCACAGAAATAAATTAACAAAAGGATATTGACAGTTTAAGAAGAGTGTTTGAAACAGGTTGAAGCCAATACTAAGGGAGGAATGGAGGAGCTAGGGAGACTAACCATCTCATTGCAATTCGAAGCTTGCATTCAGGCAGTAGAAGCTGTCTTTTAGTAGGTGTTGAAGATAAAGAGGTAGTAGCCTCATCTGAGTAGTTGCTCAGACAAAATTTGATGTAACTGAAGTAGCTTGATTGCTTTACATCCTTAAGAAGAAGAAGAAGAGGTTTTTCCCTTTATGGGTTTCCTCATAAATATTTTGTGTCTTTGTCCATTTCATGTGATTGATGGTTACTAATTCATTTTCACCGAGACAAAATATTTATTAGTTTTTAAGCTGCATTAAAGAAGTAATTTGTGTTAAAGAGATAAAAGTGAAAATTTGTGTATACAATTGATTCACCCCCCCCTTCTCAGTTGCTCAACTTGTCCAACAATTGGTATCAGATCGAGTTACTTCAGAACTCAGTTTAATCACTGGAAATTTGGTCTTTTATGATGGATAAGAAATCTGAATTTACAAAACATGGATTACCTCTATTTGATGGACATAACTACACCTTTTGGAGTATCAAGATGAAATTGTTTTTGCAAGCTCAAGGAGTAGATGTTTGGCAAGCTGTGCTGAATGAATATAGTGTTCCAACAACCATTCCAACAGATGTTGCAGGTAAGAAACTTTATGAATGCAATTCCAAAGCTATGTATGCAATACTTGGAGGTTTAGCAGGGTCATAATTTATTAAGGTTATGCACTGTGTGTCAGCAAAAGAATTATGGGACAAGATGAATTTTTTTTATGAATCATGGGAGATACTAAGGTGAAGAATGCTAAGTTACAGTCATATATGAGTCAATTTGAAAGTTTAAAAATGGAAGAATCTGAAGATATAGCAACTTACTTCCTTTGTATTGATGAAGTAGTTAATACCATGAGAGGTCTAGGAGAAGAAGTTAAAAATGCTAATATTGTAAAAAAGGTACTTAGATCTCTGCCTGTAAAATTTGATCCAAAAATATATGCTTTAGAAGAAAGAACTGTTCTTGCTACTTTATAAATGGCTGAACTACATGGGATACTAATAGCATATGAGATGAGGACCTCTGGTGAGAATTCTGCCAAGAAAGAAGAAACTTTCAAGGAAGCAAAGAAGGACAATAAAAATGTTGAAGCAGAAACCAACAATTATGGGGATTCAAAAGAGGATATGAAAGAAGTTAATTTTGTCAAAAATATGAAAAAGGGTACTGGAAAATACAAAGGTAAGCTTCCTCTTAAATGTTTTGGTTGTGGTAGAATACGACATTTTTCTTCTAAGTGTCCTTTCAATAAGCATTCTGATGGTGAAGAAGAAAGCAATAGAAAGGGTAAAGAATACAAGAACAAGTATAATAAGTCTTTTCAAAGAAACTCATATAAAAAGAAAAGTCTATTTTTTAAAGATGTTAGTGACTCTTCAGAATTAGATGAAAGTGATTTTAGCTTAGATATAAGACTGTTTATGGCTATAGAAAATCAAAATGATAAAGTTAATGAAGAAGAAGAAGGTGAAGTTGATTTGGAAGTTGAGCTTGTAAGTGCTTTGATTGAACTTAGAAAGGTAAGAAGAGAATGTAAACATTTCAAAGAAGAAATTAAGAAACTTGAAAATGAGATACATAAATCTAACAAGTTGATAGAAAGCACTGAAACTATGATAATTGATTTAAAGCTCAAAATAGAAGAAGCTGGAGTAACTGAGGAAGCACTAAATAATTTTCTTGTAGAAAAGGAAAAGGAAAATGATGGTATGAAACTTGAAGTTGTCTCATTAAGAATGAAGGTACAAGTAAATAACATGGATGATAGCTCAAGGATTTTGAAACAGATTATTAGTAATCAAAGACCAACAAATGAAAAAACTGGAATTGGTTTTAAATCCGAGGTTACTAATGCAAGTACTAGTACAAGTTTTGAAAAAGTAGGTACATGACATAAAAATGTGAAAAACACTAGCAAGTGGATGGAATCAGTAAAGAAAGAAGGAAATCAGACTTCAACAGTACATAGAAGAAGCTATGACAGGAACCGAAACAAGTTTGATGGCTATTGTTTATTTTGTTACAAGTATGGACATCAAGATTCTTTTTTCAATGCCTTTTCAAGAAACATAATTGCACATAATAGTCATGACAAATCCATGTTTGATTATGGAAGAAGGCATGATAGAACCATTCAAAACAGTGTGAACAATTCCTATAACAGATTTGATGTTTTAAGGTTTGAGGGTGAATGTCATAGGTGTAATAATTTTGGACATGTGTCATGAAACTGTCCAATGAACTTTAAAAATCTGTTGAACCTAATTACACTAATCATAAAGCTAGATGGTGGAAAAAGAAAAGTGACCATTTAGAATCTGAAAAATGCACTCTAGCTTTACAAGTTGATCATAAAGTAAAATGGTATGTGGATAGTGGATGTTCAAAACATATGACAGACAAAAAACATAATTTTGTTACATTAGATGAAGGAAAAGAAGGTACAGTCACTTTTGGTAATGAACAATCAGCTAGGATAATTGGGAGAGGTACTGTGTGTTTGAATAACAAAAATATTATGGCTGAAAATGTCTTGTTGGTTGAGGATATGTAACACAATTTATTGAGTGTAAGTCAAATTTGTGATAAAGGGAATTATATGATTTTTTATTCTAAAATTTTTCAAATCAGAGATGTCAAAACAAATAAGTTAGCTGGAACAACTACGAGAACACCGAACAACATTTACATACTAGATGAGAAAAAGGAAAATTGTTATCTTGGGAATGAAGATGAAAGTTGGTTGTGGCACAAAAGGATTGGGCATATTAACTTTGAAAATCTGATTCAGTTAAACAAAAAGGAAGCTATAAGAGATTTACCTGTCATGAAGAATCTTACCAGTTCTATTTGCAAACAATGTCAACATGGTAAACAAACTAGAGTTAGGTTTAAGACCAAAGAACACTCTACAACAAAACCTTTTGAAATAGTACATGTTGATGTTTGTGGACCTATGAGGACAACATGATTAAATCCTGAAATATATTTTCTGTTATTTGTGGATGACATTACTCGGATGACTTGGATGTTTCTGTTGAAAAACAAGTCTGAAACATTCAATTATTTTCAAATTTTCAAAGAATTGATTGAAAATGAAATTGACATGAAAATTAAATGCTTAAGATCAAACAATGGGGGAGAGTTTGTTTCTAAAGAATTCAATAAGTATTGTGATGATAATGGTATCAAAATACATTTTTCTATTACTGAAACACCTCAACAAAATGGTGTTGTTGAAAGGAAAAATAGAACTGTTATGGAGATGCTAAGAACAATGCTAAATGAATTTAAAATGAGTAACATGCTTTGGCCTCAAGTTGTCCATACTGTTGCTCATATTCTGAATAGAAGCTTGTTGAGAAATAACTATGACAAAACACCTTATCAGTTATGGAAAGGTAGGATAGAAAGTGTAAAACACTTAAGAATCTTTGGTAGTAAGTGTTACATAAAGAAAGTTGATAAAAATATGGGCAAGTTGGATTCTAGAACTGATGAAGGTATTTTAGTTGGATATTCATGCTCAAGAAAAGATTATAAGTGCTACAATTTCAGATTGAAGAAAGTTGTTGAAGCCATAGATGTTAAATTTGATGAATCTTCATTTTTGAAATCCAAAATTAAACAGAAAGATCATGAGACATATGAAATATATGACAAACTGAAAATGGAAGAAGAATCAATTGATACAAAGGAAACTAAATCAGCTAACAGTGAAAATCTGATTCCTACTTTGGTGCAGGGGTCAACTCCATCTAAGACTCCAAACAAAAGGGTACAAAGAAATAATCTTGAAGAGAAAATCATTGGTGATATACATGCAAGTGTTGAAACTAGAAGCAAAAGACAAGAATCTAGTTCAAATCATGAACATGTATCATTACTCTCTTTGTTTGAACCCAAGATTGTTGACGAAGCAATCAATGATGAATACTGGATGAAAGAAATGAAAGAAGATATTAGTCAAATAGAAAAGAATGAGACATGGGAATTGGTTCCTAGACCTTTAAATAAGAATTTTAATGGGGTTAAATGGGTCTTCAGAAATAAGTTGGATGAAGCAGGTAAAGCAACTAGAAATAAAGCTAGACTGGTTTGTAAAGGGTATGCACAGGTAGAAGGCATATATTATGGAGAAACTTATGCTCTTGTTGCAAGAATGGAATCCATTAGGCTGATTTTGGCTTATGCTAGTTCCAAGCACATTAAAGTTTATCAAATGGATGTAAAATATGCATTTTTAAATGGTAAATTAGAGGAAGAAGTATACATGGAACAACCAGATGGGTTTTAGGTGCAAGAAGCAGAAAATCATGTTTACAGGTTGAAAAAGGCTTTGTATGGGCTAAAGCAAGCTCCAAGAGCTTAGTATTCCAGGCTTGATAAATACTTAAGGCAACAAGGATACAGAAAAGGCAACACTAACAATAATCTTTATATCAAAGAAGAACATGATAGCTTGGTCATTGTTGAGATTTATGTAGATGATATTATTTTTGGGAGTGATAATGATCAAATTAGCCAACACTTTGCTGAAAGTATGCATAATGAGTTTGAGATGTCCATGCTTGGTGAAATGAAATTTTTCTCAGGTCTTCAAATCACTCAATCTGATGAAGGTATTTTAATTTCTCAAACTAAATATATCAATGAAATGCTCAAAAAATCAAATGCAAGATTGTAAACCAGTTGGCATTCCAATGGTTACTGAATGTAAGTTAATTCAAAATGATGATTCTGAAAATGTTGAGCAGACAATGTAAAGATCTATGATTGGCAGTCTTCTATATGTTATAGCTACAAGGCTCGATGTTATGCATGCAGCTTGCCAAGTTGCTAGGTTTCAGGCCTCTCCTAAATCTTCTCTTTTACTTGCAGTCAAAAGGATCCTCAGATATCTTAAGGGCACAACAAAGTATGGTTTATGGTATCCTAAGGGTAATCAACTTGATTTGTATGTTTTCACTGATGTTGATTGGGTAGGCTTTGTTGATGACAGGAAGAGTACTATTGGAGCATTATTCTATCTTGGCGGATGCTTGGTGAGTTGGTCTAGCAAGAAATAATCAACAGTTTCACTTTCTATTGCTGAGGCAGAATACATTGCAGCTGCAAATTGTTGCACTCAAGTTCTCTGAATGAAATAAATGTTATCAGAAATACACATTCATTATGATGCTCCCATTCCTATTTTCTATTGCAACACTAGTGCCATTAGTATCTCTAAAAACCCAGTTATGCATTCCAAAACGAAACATATTCTTATTAAATTTCATTTTATCTGAGAGCAGGTTTTAAGTAACATCATTAAGCTAGAGTATGTTGGTACAAAAGATCAGATTGCTGATATCTTTACTAAGCCCTTACCTAAAATGCAATTTGAAAGTCTCAGGGATCAATTGGGGGTTTTTCTTCTGTAATTATCTTTCTGTTTCCTTATACTCATGATTGCAGTTTTCCATGGTGCATCTTTCAACACTGTTATTAGAATTTTGGCCCCTCTACAATACTTTTTCACGGTTGGTTACAGTTTGCACAGATTCATGTCTTTTTGATAAGGGGAGTTGGTGTTTTTTCAGCTGTTGTACAAGTGATCTTCTCTTGGTATTTCTTGGCATTTCTAACAGGAGGAGTATAATTGATCCTTTTCCATCGATGACAAAAGGGGGGGAACGGGTTTAAGTTTTCCATCAATGTCAAAGGGGGAGTTTGTTGGCCAGTTTGCACAGAGTGAATGGGCATTGGCATTGTTTCCATTGATGTCAAACTTCCCATTATTGCATTTATGAGTAAGAGTTTGATTTTCTTGTTATTGGACTAGCAACTCAATTAACCCAATGAATGGGTGGTCAAAGGCTTAGTTGAAAATGACAAGAAAAGTGCATTATAGGTTATATCACCAAAGCTCACATGTTAAAGAAGTTTGCCAATTAAGAGGAGTTAGAATTTTGTGATAAGTGAGACAAAAGTTAACATTGATAGCTACATCAACTAATGTAAAAACTTTTTGATCTTGGTAAGAGTGAGAGAAACACATACAGAACAGAGTGTGTTCAAGAACTCGGTGATGGGTTATGATAAGTGAGACAAAAGGTAACATTGACAACTACATCAACTAATGTAAAAACTTTGTGATCTTGGTAAGAGTGAAAGATAAACACAGAGAGAACAGAGTGTGTTCAAGAACTTGGTGATGGGTTTTTTAGTTGAAGAAAAATGTAGAGGGCTATTCACGGTACTTGGCTGGAAGTCTCTTGTCAATTTGCTGGAACAAAAACGCAGAGGGTTATACACGTTTTTGTCTGGAACTCCATTCATCATTTGCCGAAGAAAAAAACGTAGAGATTCAAAAACGTTTTTTCTTGGAACTTTGTTTCTCATTTGCCGAAGACAAAAACATAGAGATTAAAAAACATTTTTTCTTGGAACTTTGTTGCTCATTTGTCGAAGAGAAAAACGTAGAGATTCAAAAACGTTTTTTCTTGAAACTTTGTTGCTCATTTGCCGAAGAGAAAAATGTAGAGATTCAAAAATGTTTTTTTTTCTTGAAACTTTGTTGCTCATTTGTCGAAGAGAAAAACGTAGAGATTCAAAAATGTTTTTTCTTGGAACTCTATTTCTCATTTGTCGAAGAGAAAAACGTAGAGATTCAACAACGTTTTTACCTAGAACTCCATTATTCATTTGCTAGAAGAAAAACATAGGGGTAAATGTGTTTGAGACAGTTAGAAAGTGTAGAGGTATGTCTTTGGTTTCTTGATTGTGAAAAGTCCAGAGGTTAATAGTTGATTTTCTCCTTAAATGAGAAATGCACAGAGAAGAGGTACACTTTGATGTTGCAGATTGTATGGTTGTTTTTATAGAGAATAAACTCTGATATAGATCTACAATAGAAGTATGAAATGCTTGATTGATTGAGCAATTACATCTACGGTAAATGCATTAAATAGTTAGTCTGTCTTTGTAATTCAAATATACATTGAGGTCATTATTTATTGCAATGAAGATTATCTACAGATTTGATTTCCAAGTTTATAACAGAGTAATCATGAATAGATTGAGATGATCAGTTTTGGCATTGACAGAGTGTGAATAGAGTTGCATGTGATTAAGATGCGTGTTGGTTGAAAACAATAACAGGTTTGGCAAAGATGGAATTGATGGTTACATGTTAGTTTTCACAGAAAGAAATTAACAAAAGGATATTGACAACTTAAGAAGAGTGTTTGAAACAGGTTGAAGCCAATACTAAGGGAGGAAGGGAGGATCTAGGGAGACTAACTGTCTCATTGCAATTTGAAGCTTGCATTCATGCAGTAGAAGCTGTGTTTCATTAGGTGTTGAATATAAAGAGGTAGTATCCTCATCTGAGTAGTTTCTCAGACAAAACTTGATGTAACTGAAGTAGCTTGCTTGCTTTAGATACACAAGAAGAAGAAGAGGTTTTTCCATTTATGGGTTTCCTCATAAATATTTTGTGTCTCTGTCCATTTCATGTGATTGATGGTTACTAATTTATTTTCACTGAGACAAAATGTTTATTAGTTTTTAGGCTGCATTAAAGATGTAATCTGTGTTAAAGAGATAAAAGTGAAAAATTGTGTATACAACTGATTCACCCCCCACCCCTCTCAGTTGCTCAACTTGTCCAACAATAATATGCCCCCATTCAAGAGCATAGAAATCTTCCTTGACAGTCAATGAGACCTCTCGAGAGTATCGATAGCTTGTTGCGGGAATAAACTCTTTAGATAACAAGTTCAGATGTTGTGAGGTGGTGAGGAGGTTGTAAGGGGGTGGTAGTTTCCACATTGATCACATCAATTGCAATGAAGAGCATATAACAAATTGGTGGTCGTGGCCATGGCTAATTAATATTTTGACATTAATTAAGACAAGTTTCTCAATTCCACTTTACCTTCCCGTTTATATTTGTTTTTAAATTTTATGTTTTTAAATCATTTTTTTTAAATGTAACAAATACAAAAAAAATTAAACATACACTAGGGGCACTTAATTCCCATCAAGAATTCTCAACCAATCAAAATTTGAAGTTATCAAATTACAAAATTCAAATTAAGTGTCTAAATATCCTAACAATCTATTGAACTCTGAGCTTTTCACATAAGATATTTAAAGTTTGTCTATCATATTATTTACTATTTTGAATGAAAAAACTATTTTAAAGTTCTCTCAATTGAGGGAATTTATCTTTCTTTCCCATGAATGTGCTCAAAATTATGATGTTGTGATGGATGTGAGAATCATATTATTTTTCTTGTAACTATTATTTATTTCTATATAATATTTCTACATAATTATATTTTAATCTGTGAAGATTCCTGGTCCTCTTCTCAGGAATTGTTTTGTGAATGTATATTATTTTTTCATTTTGTAATATTTTACATTTTCATTGAGTGGTAAATATTTGGGTTTGAGTTCCATAGGTGTAGGACAGTCGATGACAGAGTGTGTTGTTAAGACACTCTGTGATGTTAAGTCATCAGTTCGAAACCTGCAGGGACAAAAAATCCAGTCATATTAAGGGTTGGTGTGGCTCAGGTCAGATGCGATCCCAGGTATTCGACAACACATCTTCAGAATAACCAACAAATATACACTTCTCACTTTTAGGCTGCAATGCTTTCCTTTTCTCATCATGAATGTGAGCTTGTTCTATATTGCCAAATACAGGGATGTGACTTACATCTGGTTTAATTTTAATCCAAGCTTGTTCCGGTGTTATATTTTTAGGAGCCTTTGTGGGTGTGTGATTCACTATGTAATTTGCACAATTTATTGCTTCCACCCAATACTTTAGACTTAATCCCTTAGAGTGGATCATCAATTAGCCATATATTTTAATGTGCGGTTCTTTCTCTTAGCAACACCATTTTGTTGTGGTGTATATGGAACATTGTGTTGCATTTGGATGCCCTATGTAGTGCAGTAACTTGTAAAATTATTGGTCACATATTCGCCTCCATTATCTGTTCTTAAACTTTGAATTTGATGTCTATATTTCTTTTCCACAAGGGCCTTGTAGGCCAAAAACTTGTCAAAAAATTTGCTCTTAAGTTTTAAGAAGTAAACTCAAGTACGTTTGGAAAAGTAATCAATGAAAGTTAAGAAATACCTGCACTGAGAAAAAGAAGGAGTAGAGAGTGGACCACACAAATCACTGTGAACAAGCTGCAAAGGGCCCGGGGCGTGCCAAGAGGCATGTTTGTCAAAACTGTCCCGATGATGTTTGTCGAAAACACAACCGACACAAACACCATCTCTGCATGAAACAGGAGGAAGACTAGTCACCATCTGTTGATTACATAGTTGTTGCAATGAGCGATAGTTTAGATGACCAAACCGCTCATGCCAAAGTTTTCTTAAGTGTAACAACCCTAGTAGAATATATACTTAGGGATTATTAAGTAAAAGATTTATTAGGTAATTAATTTTTCCTACCATGTTAATAACTAAACACAGATTGGTCTAATGATATTAATTAAGTATTTATTAATTAATTAAAGGTTATAATTTTGATTAATTAATTAATTAATTAACTACCTATTACATTCAATAACATGGGTATTAGATTTAAAAGATTAATAAGTTATATTGTTTAAATTAAAAAGGTTACGTACACGGAAAGGGATAAGATATTAATTACGAAAAGATAAAATAATAAATGAAAGGATAAGGGGCATTAACTATGTGTAGGTAAGGGAGTAAATGAAAGGAGGGCAATGAAGGAGGAATATGAGGGGGAGGAGGTTTACGAAGGAGGGATCATCATTCTACGGGATTTTTTTATTTTTTTTGGGGGGCTCTCTTGGATTTGCAGAGAGGAGAGTTGATTTTTGGAGTCAGGAGGATTAGTTTAGGGGCACCGGTTTGCTGGGGGTTTTGGGCACGGGGGCTAGGATATCCATATGATATCCTGGAGCTAGGAAGTTGTCCTAGTTGGCAGGGTGAAACAAGGTTTTGGGTAGTGTTTACACAGTTCAACAATGGTCAACAAGGCAAGTGGAAGGCGGAGGGTTAGCATCAGACCAAGGTAATTTAAATTGTGTATTTGTTTTATTTTGTTATAAAATTTAATATTCGTTGATCAATTTAAAATGCGTATGTGCTCAATCTAAAGGAATTATTGAATTTTACTGTTTTGTTTGTAGAATTAATTGATGTTAAATAATATGGCCACTACAAATGGTATCATAGCCTCGTTCACAATCTGGAGCCTTAAGGGCCAAATTCCCAACTCCAATTCTAGCTACGCCTAACCTGCAAACCAAACACAGAAATTTTAAAACAAATATAAAAATAAATGCAATACGAATTGAAAATGTAAAAACAAATTTACCAAGGTAAAACAAGTGAAATATGAATACTACTAGGGCTGATACAGTTGTCTCCAATTCAGTTGTTCGTCCAGCAAGACATTTTTTTCATCTTCTATCTAATTTCAGGAACAGAATTTAGGGATTGCCCAACTAAGATAGGATGACTTTGATAAAAGACATTTCATAGATTTATTGTCAAAATTTAAAGCAAAACGACATCCCCTGCCAAATTACTTGCTGATATTTCGGCTATGGGTCACGGAGGGCCTCAAAAGGGACCTTTGAATTAATGGAAACCGAAAAACCATGAATCAGAGGACTTGATTCCATAGTATCAACAATATCACATTCTTAAAGAATAGCCTAGAGGTACTGGCTTGACAAACTCCCTAGCATATTCAACCTACACATACTCGGCATACTTCACAATACAAAAGTTCAAATTAAATCATTTTACTGCAAGAAAAAATTACGAAGGAATATAACGAGTATTAACTTTGGGAAACTTGGCATACTTAGTGTGTATTCACCAATACTCTAGGAGGTTAGCAAGTATTGATTAGCCAATACAAGTCAAAAGAGTTTTGAGCCTAGTACTTGTCCCAGGGCTATATTCACCCTATTCGAGAGTATGGCATCTATGTACCCAAGTAAGAAACTATCCCTTGAAGTAATTATCTCTCTAGTGGAACAACTCTGCTCCAAGGCTCAACTGCAGGTTCCATCCATGCTGAGTTGCCAGTTGTTATAACAAAGTTTTTAAAAAAATGATGTTGTCAGTATCCCATTAACTGTAGAATATATCCATGCCTTGTTACTGTGCGCTTTAAATGTTTACCCAATTTTCTAATTTTGACCATGTCTGCGGTATCAATTTTCTTAAGTTTTAGGCCGGGAATACAGTTAAATGCCTATTGAGACGATCTTTTTGCCTTTCGTGTAAAAACTGACACTGCCGAAATCTTCCCAGTTCTAAACAGTTTCCAAACTAAACAACTTTCAAATTAGATGTGCCCCAAAAGAGTTGGATCTATTATTAAAAACAACACCATATCTTAAACTGCAAAATATTTTAACTACAGACCTTTGGTACAGAGTACCCACATACATAACGCATACCATATTCAAGAGCAATCAGATTGTTGAGGGTTCAAAAAAAAGAAACTGAAATGTAAAATTCCACGCCCTTCATACGCCCAGATTATACGCCCTTCATAAAAATTCCCCAAACAACCCTTTAAACTATTAAGATTTACAAGGCTATGAATCTAGCTGAACTATGGTGGAAAAAATAGACATATGTTAAATATAGAAGAGGTGTTTTACTCACCTTGAAGGATCTGTGCCATATCCACATTACCAATCCCAGTCCAGCGTCCATCCTCGTTCTTGGCCAGATAATCAACTTTGTGAGATATGGAGGCCACTTGCGCCCATGATCGAATCTGCGGGAGAGAAATCCTTCTCCAACGTTATAATCTCACGCACACAAGCATAAATAATCGACTTTGTGAGATATGGAGGCCACTTGCGCCCATGATCGAATCCGCGGGAGAGAAATCCTTCTCCAGCGTTATAATCTCATGCACACAAGCATAAATAATCGACATGAACATATCATGTCCAGAAAACCTTGCAAACGGTGCACCAGTATAAGACTCCATGAGCCGCAATTTACATCAAATAAATATATTAAACTAGTATTAAACACATAAAACATGCAAGTTGACTCCATTTCCTCAGCAGTAACTGGAGATTATTTATAATGCAAACAAAATGTAAACTTGAAATTAAAATAAACTTGTAAACGGTGGCTAAATATCAAATAAGCATATCATGCAGTACAAAATAATCTAACTAGTTTAAGATTTTGGCTATCTTCTAACATATTTAAATTTTGGCTCAATAGAATTCATTATA
>SNQJ01S0071241.1:12645-26737 GCA_010110895.2 Picea sitchensis | reverse complement strand
GGGGGGTCATATATATGTAATATAAATAGAAGAATCAGATTATTAACTTAGATGTTCACATAATTTAAACAAGTGTCTCTTACATGCATATAGTCTCTTCTGATGCTCCATATGATAGTGATGAGCACACAGGACCTGCAATCAATCAATGCTAATTATTATTGACATACTTTTATATCTCATGTTATGTTTACATGGCGAATCATTTTTTTATCACTGGAAATTTAAAAAAAAAATATTAATCGTGGTTACAATGAATACTAAAATCAATTGCTTTGTTTTGTAATGTAATTAACTTGGATTTTTCTATCAGTCCCTGAATCATAAAATTTGATAAATGCAAAACCTAAGTATCATAAAAATTAATAAATGCAAAAAAAGAACAGTTTCCTGACTTGGGGCTGGGCAGGTTGATAGTTGGTGTTTTCTAGGAGGGATAATGCACGAGCTTATAATTGGGTAGGAACATGCAAGTTCAACATATGGACTCCCTAGGGATATGGTATAGTTTCTTTGGAAGGTTAATTCAACTGTGATATCTTGATGATTTGTCGACCGAGAACTGTAAGTTAATCAAATGCTAGGATTATTCCATTTTATGGTGCAAATCTCTGTGGTATCTATCTTGAACCTTACTCACATGGAAACCCAGGTGGGAGGATAGTTTATTTCTACTCAATCTTAAAAACTAAGTTTCATTCTAGTTAGAGAAGTTAGGATTTACACCGCCTAGTCCACATCATAAAATGACAAATATTATTATTGACATGATTTACCATGGAATAATTTTTTTTCAAGACAAATGAAACATGAAGGAAAATGGTGCTAGTAGGTGTATCTTTCTATGAATTTTCTCCATTAAACATCCAAAATACGAGATAAAGAAATGATGTTGCTTTTAACTCTTTGTTTCTTCATGTGAATCTATCAAAACCTTAACAAAATTCACAAATTGAAGTAAAATTGCTTTGAATAATGAAAGATGGTTACCTTTCCAGTCAATACTTAACACATTTAACTAAAGGTCCCATCTAAAAATAGAATTATAATTCAATATTTTCTAACTAGGTGGAAGGATCCTAGAAAGAAAAGAGGAGGATCACTAGTCTTGGTAGATTAATATCAATTTCAATCTATTCCGTTTTCTTTTATGGCTTCTAGTTTTGCACATGAAGGAGCATTCAATAATTACAGTATTTGATCCTAATATATAACGATTACTAAAAATTGTGCTATAAATTTTAACAGTTGCATACAAAGATTAAAAATGGAACCAATGCATCCAAAATTTACAAACATAAATTCCAATGTAACAATTATTTTCTGACAGAGTAATTAATTTGTAAAAATTTTGGATGACATCAGATGCTATAAGAAAAATAATACTTATCTATCCTTGAAATGATTTGTTCTAGTATGCAGTTTGTAATGATTCGTTGTATGTGGATGAAATTGTGGAACAACATCTCTCAAACCTTAAAATGTAAATCACCAGTGCTGGAATTATTGTCATTGATGTCAAAGGATTTACGACATTACAATACACACAAGCATGTCCAAGATTGATTTATATATAAGTTTACAAGTATATTAAAAAAGGGGTGCATTTATTGGTCTTGGGAATTAAATATTTAATTAATGGACATGTCTCTTCATGAAGAGTTATGAAAAAAGTATAAAAACAAAAAGTAATGAGGGAAAGTGGGTGTTTGAAAAATGGATGAGCAAAGATTGAATATCATTTCAAAAGGGAAGAGTTGTGAAATCAATTTCAGGTTAGCTTGACATTTTTGCAATAAATTATATTATAGGATGTTTCAGACCTTGAAAGTCTGAAGAGACGGAGCAAATATCATGATGTACACGTGGTAAAAATTTCAGATTTTTTTTCGCTATACTTTCAAAGATATTTCCTATGGAAGTTAGGGTTCTTGAATGCTCCTGAAATCAATTTCAAACATGTTAGTTTGTAATTTTCACTATAACTTCTTTTTTAGGATTCTTTAGACTGTGCAATTTTTACAGAATAGAGGAAACATACAAAAGTAGCTTAGGTAAAAATTCCATATCTTGTTTCATTGTACTTTCTAAGATATGCTCCATGGATGTTAGGGTTCCCAAATTCTCCTGAAATCGGTTTCAAACATGTTAGTTTGAATTTTCACTATAACTTCTTTTTATGACTCTTCTGACTATGAAATGTTTACAAAACATAGGATACATATAGAGGTACTTCAGGTAAAAATTTCATATATTGGCTTGTTTTAATTTTTGAGATATGCTCTATGGAAGTTAGGGTTTTTGAATGGTCTTGAGATCAGTTTCAAACATGTCAGTTTGACATTTTCACTAGAAATTATTTTCTAGGACTCTTTACACTGTGAAAATTTTAGAGAACAATGGAGACATACATAAGTACCTCAGGTAAAATTTTTAATATCAAATTTGTAAAATTGGAGACGTGGCATTTTTTATGAGTTTGTTCTTGTGAAGAGGCCCAAAACATCAAGCTTTGGGAAAGCTGCCATTTGGAAATTCAAATTTTGGTCAGAATTGGTAAAGGAAGAAGTAGTGAGTAGACTTGGTGAAGGAGGGAGCAGTGAGTAGACTTGGTAAATGCAAAAGCAATGAGAAAACCTGGTGAAGGAAGAAATAACAAACAGACTTAGTGAAAGTCAATGCAACTTAAAGATTGGTGTCTCTTGTTAAGTTGGTGCTTAGCGGTGGGAATTGGTGTGTAAGAAGATCTGCAAGAGAATGGTGTCTCTTGCTAAGTTGGTGCTTAGCAGTGGGGATTGGTGCCTACAAAGATATGTAAGAGTAGGTTGGTGCCTACTAGGATTTGTACCAGTGGGGATTGGTGTCTCTAGTAGGTTGGTGCCTACAAATAGTTTTAATAATAGGTTGGTTCCTACAAATATTTGTAACAATAGGTTGGTGCCTACAAAGAATTATAAAGAAAATTTTAGTGGTTTTCTCCTGAAAGGGTTTCCATGTAAATATTTCATTCCATGTTCTGCAGTTAATAGATCTCATATGTCATTGTTCTCTTATGGTTGATGAATGTTTGAAAATGTAACAATTTGTCTTTTACTAATTCACCACCCCCTCTCAGTATACATGTGTGCTCAATAGTCAGGATATACAAGGTCTTCGGGATATTCGAGGTAGTGGGTAGTCCTTGGTTTGGGTTGATGTCGTCCCTTGCTTGTTTCCCTTCCTCAAGGTTGTTACAATTGGTGCTGAGTGAAATAAGTTCGGTAGACCTGCAAATGTGAAAGTATTTATCCAGAAACTACAAAAATATGCACATTTCATCCTATGTGTGCTCTGAATTCTTGCACCACCTGAATCTCTCACCATCTCATTGCCACTTGCACTCATTGATAGATGATAGAATTTTGTTTTTTATCTAATGGAATGATGTATTCATGCCATAAAAGTTTTAAAAAGATATATCTTTAAGATAATGTTATTTAATGAATTTTTTATAACACTGGGGATTAATAATTGTTTTATAACATCAAGGATTGTGGTGGAAAATAAAAGAGTGTAATGTGTTTTCTCATCACTTACACGTCTCAATAGTTGTAATATGCATGCAACACACTTGACACCTGCCAACTTCTATGAAACTACCATACAACAAATAAGTTCCCTACATAGAAAGAACATGGATGCTTTAGTAGTCTCGTTCTCTGCCTTTGGGATTAAATTTTATTTGGAACTTAGTGGCATGGGTCGTTCTAAGTGAAGATGAGTAATGTCTATAAATATTTCTTTAAGACCAAGAGAAAGCAATAGGAAGACGTTAATATTAGGTTTTGTTTTACATGTAATTGGTGTATACGACGAATGCAATCGGATGGAAAGCTCAACTTGTAGTCATTGAAGCTACATTATCAAGGCCAAGATCTACTCACAGAGAGACGGTGAGCCAGATCTAGTGGGAGAGTTGATGGGAAATATTAGAAAAAGGCCTAAGATTTGCAACATGTAGCTTTGTTCAAGACATTGAAATATCAAACCTGGAAGGGTAGAGTTAGCAAGGTTAAGCATCAAATATGTTTTGTTGGTGTTCACTCATAATCGTGTGTACAGTATGGATCCTATGCAAGGATTTTACTCAAGAATGTAACGAATCATTGTGGGCAGGACACATACAGAATAAGAGAACCCCATGGGTTCTATTGACCGAAGATGAGGAAGAACAATATTATGTGAAGACTTGTTTGATGTGCCAACATGGTTAAATATAGAAAAAGTTGTCGCATGGTCTGTTTCAACCTCTTTCTAGTTGGATTGTGGGAAAGGTTGAGCATGGATTGATCAATCACATTAAGAGATGAAACCTGAGGAATTTCCCTCACCTACATGATGCACTTCCTATGTATGGAGAACGTGAGATCGACCTTGAGAGAAGCCTAGTGATAATGTCAGAATTCCCTTCGATATATTTCTTGAATGATTTCCTTTACCTCTTAGTTTACCACCCAATTTGAATGAGGAGTCACAGCCACTAAAACCAATTAGGAAAGGTATATGGGATGGGAGAGGATATTTAAATACTTTGTTAAGAGATCAAGCGAGTGATCTAGGTTAGGATGGGAAAGAAACAATGAAACGTATCCACACATTAGAATTGTGAGAATTAGAGTGGGTAGAGTTCTCGGCATAATAGAAAAATACTGAAACTTAATATAACCAAGTGCAAAGGTAAGATAACCTTTGTGATAAGATTGAATGTCATTCTAACAACCTGTAAACATCATGTTGATGTTTAGATATGTTATAGTCCAAACAACAACCTCATGAGGATAAAAATATTCCCCTACGTTTTTGTAGAGGTGGTACTCGTCTATATTTTTCTTAAAGATAAATATTGAATATCTTCGGACTGAAAATATTAAATAGGAGAATAGTAAATAGAAAAGCCCAATCTTCTTCTTCTTCTTCGTCTTTTTTTTTTTTTTTTTTNATCTGCTAGCTTGTCCGTGACCTGCGGGACTAGCCCGTGGTTGTGAAACCACGACTCAGGGGCATCTAAGCCATAAAAATCACCAGGGGATCACACCCAGCCTGAGCCACACCTACCTTAATATGCATGGATTTTTTTTCCCCGCAGGTTTCGAATTGGTCACTTAACATCACAGAGTGCCTTAACAACACACTCTGTCACCGAATTTCCTACACATAGGGAAATCAAACCCAAATCTTTACCACTCAATGAAAATGTAAAATATTACAGAATGAAAAAATAATATATATTCACAAAAGAATTCCTGAGAAGAAGACCAGGAATCTTCACAGATTAAAATATAATATATGTAGAAATATTATATATAAATAAATAATAGTTACAAGAAAAATAATATGATTCTCACATCCATCACATTATCATAATTTTGATCGCATTCATGGGAAAGAAAGATAAATTCCCTCAATTGAGAGAACTTTAAAATAGTTTTTTCATTCAAAATAAGAAATAATATGATAGGAAAACTTTAAATATCTTATGCTAAAAGCTCAGAGTTCAATATATTGTTAGGATATTTAGACACTTAGGGGTTAGTTAAGATCTACTTGGTCTAATGTCTCGTTAGGTAAAATCTTGTTTCTTAGTGTGTTTCTTTAGTATGCATTAGTATTCATTTGTAGTAAGGAAATCTGACAGTCATGATATGTTCTCAACATAGAGTGATCCGATGGTTCGTATTTTCCTAGATCTTAACCGCCATTGATCCGTGACTTAACACCCAATTGGTCCATGATCTTTATTTAAAGAGCACGGAGGGTCATTTTCTGATGATTTATTTTGATAAACTCTCTTGTAAAATCTCTCTGTAATCTTTTTATTTTTCATTAATAAACTGCTCCAAGTGGTCGCATTGGCTTGGGCCGTGGATGTTTCCCCGTAAGGGTTTACCACATCAAAACATCGATGTGTTGATATTTTGTCTGGTTGTATGAGTGGTTACTGAATGTTTTCATCCTCTGTTGGAATACATGTGTTGTCAAACATGGTATAAGAGCCTGTTTGAAGACCCTCTCCTGTTGTAGATCGAGATCGTGAAGCCGAGTTTCCTCATCTCAATTTTCTATAATTTTCGTACATTTCTAGGATGAGGGGACTATTCCATTGTGTCCAGAGCATTTGTTTCAGTTAGGAACATTTTTATTTTCACTCGAAAAGGTTTTCGTTTTCCCAAGATACGGCCATTTTAGTCAGATCAGGAGGTATAAAGCCTGAATATGCATTTTTAAAATTTTTGCAGAGTATTATTTTGGTTTTATATTATTTGTTTCCGAGTTTCTACTCTTTTAGATTTTCATATTCTCTTTCCCCTTTTCTATGTGCGATCTCGGAAAATCAGAAACATATAGGAAAATGTGCATCTTTTGGGTAAGTTAACCGAGATCTAACCCTCGCTGTCATCAAGAAGTGAATTTTTTTTCTTGTGTGAAAAGAGTTTTTTTTAAGCACACTCTCCAACAACAGCAAACCCAATCCTCTTGCTAAACAATACAATATGTTTTGTTATACCATTTGGTTAAAATTTTCCTTATTAAGTAAGAGGTATTGAGTTCAAGTCTCTCAGGTTTTATTTTATAAAGTAACTTCATTGTAATAGTGATCCCCACTTCTCTTTATACAAGTGGGTCACTTCATAAACAACTTACACCACCACATGGTCCTTTGGTTACCATTTATGCCTTTTTTAAAAAGGGCATAACTTTCACATCCAAAGTCCATTTTTAGTGCCGTTATTTTTTAAAACCGCATAATTTTTTGAGATCTTTCCATCTAGATCATCAGTTTCAGTTTTTAAATCCATATTATCTACATATTTAATATGGCTTCTTCTAGTAGTATTTTTCTTACTAGCACCAACTACTTCCAATGGAAGTCTCATATGGAGGATTTATTAATAAGTAAAGGCTTGTGTCGAATTACCTTGGGAAAGGAAAAAGAACCCACTGGTGTTGGTAAGAAAGTCAAATGGGATAATAGGAGTGGCGAAGCCCCTGGACTAATCAGAATGTCCATCTCTCCTTATTTAAGGTTCCACCTTAAATAGATTGATGACCCCGATGAAGCTTGGGAAAAGATTGAATCTATGTTTGGAAAACTCAATATTATTCGAGCACAACAGTTAGAAAATAAAGAACCGACTTTAAGTCCAAGTGATTTTTCTTGCATTGGAGACTATCTATCTAAGTTTAAAACACTCAGAATTTTATATGAAGAATGTGAGATAAATATGGAGGAAGAGCGTTGCATCTGTCTTATTATTTCTAAGCTAGGTAGTGCATATTATGTGTTTATATCTACCTTTTTATGCCATAAGAGAGGCTCTAGGGAAATCTTATAAAAAACCCACTCTTGATTCTTTTTCTACTGCTTTGAATAGAGAAGAAGATAAGCTTGTACAACTTGGAGTGATCAACACTTCAGGTACCTCCAACAAATCCTTAGTCGCCCAATAGAAAGATAAACCCAAGAATCTCAAGAAGCAACATCCTTGCTACAACTACAAGCAACATAAGGGTCCCAAACCCACGTAGACAACTTCAGCTCCTAATGGTGACAAAGGAGCAAAATATAAAAATAAGAAGACTGACAGACATTGCAAATTTTGCGATAAAGATGGTCGTGACGAGTCCAAATGTTTCAAGAAGATGGCAGCTTTAGAAGCAACAATGAAGAAGCACAACATCAATATTGATTCTACTTCTTCTTCTTCTTCTCATGGACATTCACTTTCTGCTTCTCGTTTCTCCTTCAATACAACTTCTACTTCTTCTTATGATGAGTGGCTTATTTATTCTGGAGCATCTTATCATATGGCTAAGGATAAATACATATTTTCTGCTCTAAATTAATGTGACACTAAGAAAATATGGTGATGATAGATCTCTTAGTGTTGTGGGATCTAAAAAAATTCAAGTAGATAATGGTCATTTCAGTGATGTATTATGTGTTCCAAGTCTTTCTTGCAACCTTCTATCAGTATATCAAATCACTCATTCAGGTGAAGGTTAAACCATATAGTTTTCACCTCTCCAAGTTGTAATCAAGGATCTAAAATATTATAAGCATGTTCTTGCAATTGGAATTGCTGATGATATTACTAGGTTGTACAAGCTTGGCAACTTTGGGTCATCATCTTTTTCATCATTTTTTGTTGCTCACATCGATGACTTGAGAAAACTTTGGCATGAATGGTTCGGTCATCTAAAGTATCGCTCATTGCAACAAATATGTAATAAAAAAATGGTGACTTATATTCCTCCTGTTTCATGCAAAGATGGTGTTTGTGACGGTTGTGTTCTCGGAAAACATCATAGGGACAGTTTTGACAAACGTGCCTCTTGGCATGCCTTGGGCCCTTTGCATCTTGTTCACAGTGATTTGTGTGGTCCACTTTCTACTCCTTATTTTTTTGGGTGCAAGTATTTCTTAACTTTAATTGATTACTTTTCCATACGTACTTGGGTTTACTTCTTAAATCTTAAGAGCGAAATTTTTGACAAGTTTTTTGCCTACAAGGCCCTTGTAGAAAAGAAATATGGACATCAAATTCAAAGGTTAAAAATAGATAATGGAGACGAATATGTGAACAATAATTTTACAAGTTACTGCACTACACATGGCATCCAAATGAAACACATTGTTCCATATACACCACGACAAAATGGTGTTACTGAGAGAAAGAACCACACATTAAAAGAAATGGCTAATTGTATGATCCAATCTAAGGTATTAAGTCTAAATTATTGGGTGAAATCAATCAACTGTGCAAATTACATAGTAAATCATACTCCAACCAAGGCTCTTAAAAATATAACACCAGAAGAAGCTTGGACTAAAATTAAACAAGATGTAAGTCACTTCCTTGTATTTGGCAGTATAGCATGGGCTCAAAATCCTGATGAGAAAAGGAAAGCATTGCATCCTAAAAGTGAGAAGAGTATATTTGTTGGTTATTCTGAAGATGTCAAAGGTTATTGACTTCTTCAACCACATTGTAATGAAATTATTATTAGAATAGATGTTAAATTTGATGAAAATCTCTTTGAATGCGAGCCTAATTGGGATATTGTGCCTTTTTCGGCCTACGATCCATCTTCAATGTTTGTGCCTTATTCTATTCCTATTATGGTTTCTTCTTCAGATGGTGACAGTGAGGATCAAAATCCACATCCACTTGCTCACCTTCCTCCATATGAGTCCCTTGAACCTAAACCATCACCAACTCCACCGCTTCCTAAATGGGTCCATTCAACACGAGAAATAGTTGGTGATATTATCGGTGATCCTTCAGATCAGTGTCATACACGTTCACAGTTCTAGCGAGCCTCTTCTCTTTTGGCTCAAGTTTCAGAGACTCATGATCCAGAGACATTTACAGATGCTTCAGGTCATCCAGAATGGGATACGACAATGAATGAAGAGTATCATTCTTTAGTGGAAAACGATACTTGGGATCTTGTACCTCTTCCAAAAGGAAGAAACTTATCATACGTAAATGGGTTTATAGAACTAAGTATGCATCAGATGGAATTGTTGACAGACACAAGGCTCAGTTAGTTGCCAAAGGATTTTCCCAAGTTTAAGGAATTGAGTATAATGAAACCTTTTCCCCTGTAGACAAAATGAATTCCATCCACCTTATTCTTTCCCTTGTTGCCTGACATAAATGGGAGGTCCATCATATGGATGTTAAATATGCCTTCTTGCACAAAGATTTGCAAGAAGAAATCTACGCGGAATAACCTCTTAGCTATGTCCAGAATGAATCTAGCCTTGTTTGTCGCCTTAAAAAATCTCTTTATGGTCTTAAGCAAGCACCCTGAGATTGGTATTCCAAATTGGACAACTTTCTTATTGACACTGAATTCTCTAGATGCCATTGTGATCCTAATGTCTCTACCAAGAAAGTAGGAATTCATCTCATAATCCTTGTCCTTTATGTTGATGACCTTATCCTTACTGGTAATGATAGACTTAGGTTTTTTGCACTATTTCCTGAAGGAATTTTTCTTTCCCAGTCTAAGTATGTTTGTGACCTTCTTCGTCACTTTCACATGGACGATTGTAAACCAATCCCTTCTCCCTTCTAGTATGGAGTCAAGCTTAATGCCACCTATACTTCTCCAAAAGTTGATTCCACCCTATACTGTCAGTCAATTGGTAGCCTCTTATACTTGATTCACGCCCGCCCTGATCTTTCCTTTGTTGTTGGTCTTTTTCCCCAGTATATGCAAAGACCCCATGAAATCCATTGGAAAGCAGCGAAAAGGATACTTCGCTATGTCCATGGTACAATTCAGTTTGAGATACATTACAGTTCAGGGGGGACTCCTTTATTGGTTGGTTTCACTGATTCAGATTGGGTCGGTGACCATGATGATCAGAAGTCTACTGTGGGTTATGTTTTCAGCCTTGTTTAAGGACCTGTCACTTGGGCCTGTAAGAAACAAGAGGTTGTTTCACTTTCTTCAGCAGAAGCAGAGTACCGAGCAGTGGTAAATGCAAGTCAGGAAGCCTTGTGGCTTCGATAGATCCTTTAAGAGTTTGGATTCCAGCAGTAGCATCCGACCAGCCTTTGGTGCGACAATCAGAGTGTCATTAAGATAGCCAAAGACCCAGTTCAACATCAATGAAAAAAACACAACGAGCTACACATGCACTTCATCAAAAAGTTGATTCATGATCAAGTTATTGAAGTGCTCTTTTTCCCTACAGAAGTTCAAGTTGCAAACATTTTCACAAAGTCTCTTACAGAAACAAAGTTTTCCAAACTTAGATCTATTTTATGAGTTTAGGAAGTTTTCATTAAGGGGGGATAGGCTCTAATGCCTCCTTCCTTCTCCTATTGTGTCACTATTTTAAATCCTTCAATCCTATCCCAAGTTGTTCTTAAGGGGGGATGTTATGATATTTAGACACTTAGGGGTTAGTTAAGATCTACTTGGTCTAATGTGTCATTAGATAAAAGCATGTTTCTTAATGAGTTTCTTTAGTATGCATTTGTATTTAGGAAATACGACAGTCACAATATGTTCCCAACATAAAGTGATCTGACGGTTCATATTTTCCTCGATCTTAATGACCATTGATCCGTTACTTAACACCCGATTGGTCCATGATATCTATTTAAAGAGCATGGAGGTTCATTTTCCGATGATCGATTGTGAGAAACTCTCTTGTAAAATCTTTGTGTAATATTTTTATTTTTCATTAATAAACTGCTCCAAGTGGCCGCATTGGCTGGGGTCGTGGATGTTTCTCCAAAGGGGTTTTACCACGTCAAAACATTGGTGTGTTGATCTTTGATCTGGTTGTGTGAGTGGTTACTGAAGGTGTTCGTCCTCTGTTGGAATACATGTGTTGTCGAACTGGAATTGTTGATGATATTACCAGGTTGTACAAGTTTTAAAACTTTGGGTCATCATCTTTTTCATCAGTTTTTGTTGCTCACGGCGATGACTTGAGAAAACTTTAGCATGAACAATTTGGTAATCTAAATTATCGCTCATTGCAACAACTATGTAATCAACATATGGTGACTGGTCTTCCTCCTGTTTCATGCAGAGATGGTGTTTGTGTCGGTTGTGTTCTTGACAAACATCATCGGGACAATTTTGACAAACGTGCATCTTGGCACGCCTTGGGCCCTTTGTAGCTTGTTCACAGTGATTTTTGTGGTCCACTTTCTACTCCTTTTTATGGGTGAAATTATTTCTTAACTTTCATTGATGACTTTTCCATACGTACTTGGGTTTACTTCTTAGAACTTAAGAGCGAAGTTTTTGACAAGTTTTTGGCCTACAAGGCCTTTGTAGAAAAACAATTTGGACATCAAATTCAAAGGTTAAGAACAAATAATGGCGGCGATTATGTGAACAATAATTTTACAAGTTACTACACTACACAGGGCATCCAAATGCAACACAATGTTCCATATACACCAAAAACAAATGGTGTTGCTGAGAGAAAGAACCACACATTAAAAGAAATGGTTAATGTATGATCCAATCTAAGGGATTAAGTATAAAGTATTGGGCGAAAGAAATCAACTATGAAAATTACATAGTAAATCACACACCCACAAAGGCTCTTAAAAATATAACACCGGAAGAAGCTTGGACTAAAATTAAACCAGATGTAAGTCACTTCTGTGTATTTGGAAGTATAGAATGGGCTCACTTTCTTGATGAGAAAAGGAAATCATTGTAGCTTAAAAGTGAGAAGTGTATATTTGTTGGTTATTCTGAAGATGTGTTGTCGAATATTGGGGATCGCACCCGACTTGAGCCACACAAATCCTTAATATGGATGGATTTTTTTGTCTCTGCAGATTTCAAACTGGTGACTTAACATCATAGAGTGCCTTAACAACACACTCTGCCATCGACTGTCCTACACCTCAGGAACTCAAACGCAAATATTTACCACTCAATGAAAATGTAAAATATTACAAAATGAAAAAATAATATACATTCACAAAACAATTCCTGAGAAGAGGACCAAGAATCTTCATAGATTAAAATATAATATATGTAGAAATATTATATAGAAATAAATAATAGTTACAAGAAAATTAATATGATTCTCACATCTATCACATCATCATAATTTTTATCACATTCATGGGAAAGAAAGACAAATTCCCTCAATTGAAAGAACTTTAAAATAGTTTTTTCAATCAAAATAGGAAATAATATGATAGGCAAACTTTAAATATCTTATGTTAAAAACTCGGAGTTCAATATATTGTTAGGATATTTAGACACTTAGGGGTTAGTTAGGATCTACTTGGTATAATGTGTCATTAGGTAAAAGTGCATATTATTTGTTTGTATCTACCTTTTATGCCATGAGAGAGGCTCCAGGGAAATCTTATCAAAAACCCACTCTTGAGTCCTTTTCTGTTGCTTTGAATAGAGAGGAAGATAATCTTGTACAACTTGGAGTGATCAGCACTATAGGTACCTCCAATAAAGCCTTAGTCGTCCCACAGAAAGATAAACCCAAGAATCCCAAGAAGCAACATCCTCGCTACAACAACAAGCAACATAAGGGTCCCAAACCCACTCAAACAACTTCATCTCCTAATGGTTACAAAGGAGAAAAATATACAAATAAGAAGACTAACAAACATCGCAACTTTGGGTCATCATCTTTTTCATCGATTTTTGTTGCTCACATCGATGAATTAATGTAGTGGCCATATTTTTTAACATCAATTAATTCTACAAACAAAACAGTAAAATTCAATAATTCCTTTAGATTGAGCACATATGCATTTTAAATTGATCAACGAATAGTAAAATTTTATAACAAAATAAAACAAATACACAATTTAAATTACCTTGGTCTGATGCTAACCCTCCACCTTCCACTTGACTTGTTGACCGTTGTTGAACTGTGTAAACACTGCCCAAAACCTTGTTCCACCCTGCCAACTAGGACAACTTCCTAGCTCCAGGATATCATATGGATATCCTGGCCCCTGTGCCCAAAACCCCCAGCAAACCGGTGCCCCTGAACTAATCCTCCCGACTCCAGAACTCAACTCTCCTCTCTACAAATCCAAGAGAGCCCCCAAAGAAAAATAAAAAAATCTCGTAGAATGATGATCCCTCCTTCGTAAACCTCCTCCCCCTCATATTCCTCCTTCACCGCCCTCCTTTCATTTACTCCCTTACGTACACATAGTTAATGCCCCTTATCCTTTCATTTATTATTTTATCCTTTCGTAATTAATATCTTATCCCTTTCCATGTACGTAACCTTTTTAATTTAAACAATATAACTTATTAATCTTTTAAATTTAATACCCATGTTATTGAATGTAATAGGTAGTTAATTAATTAATTAATCAATCAAAATTATAACCTTTAATTAATTAATAAATACTTAATTAATATCATTAGACCATTCTTTGTTTAGTTATTAACATGGTAGGAAAAATTAATTACCTAATAAATCTTTTACTTAATAATCCCTAAGTATATATTCTACTAGGGTTGTTACATACACCCACCCTTCAGGAAACTTCGTCTCGAAGTTAAGGTGTCTTAT
>SNQJ01S0071240.1:38386-50446 GCA_010110895.2 Picea sitchensis | reverse complement strand
TTTATCATTTCTTCTTTTAGGTCACTTTGACTTCTTTGACTTTGGGGGCTTCAAGCCTTCATGTGAGGGTCCTTCATCTTCGTAAGGCCATAACTCTCAAAACAGGAGGAGTTATGTGACATTCCACATACCACCAGAAATGGTATGACAAGCACTATCCATCTAGGATAGTTTCACCAACAATTTTCTTGATCTTCATCTCTTTATTCCTCATACAAGCATGGGTCCTTCAACCATTCTTCCAGGATAACTCAATCTGTAAAGCGTATTCCCGTGAGGGCTTTCACCATAAGGGGACCACTTTGGAGTTCATCCATTTTTACACCTTATCAATCATGATAAGACAATAATGAGAGCATGGGTCCTCCAACCATTCTTCTAGGATAACTCAATCCGAAAAGCGTCTTCCCATGAGGGCTTTCACCATAATGGGACCACTTTGGAGTTCATCCATTTATGCACCTTATCAATCATGATAAGATAATAATGAGTCATCTATACATTTTTCCAACAATGCATCATATACCAATGGAACCACATCGATCCATGTTCATCATGTATCAATGAAAACTCATTTATCTATTTTCATCTATGCATTCTCATCAAGGACAATACATATTACATTACATAAATCATCAATCAATCAATCCTTTGACATCAATCAATCACTTGACATCAATCAATGACATCAATCAATCAAACCATTGGCATCAATGACAACATGATCCAACACAAAAGTTCTGAAATGCGAAGTCCCGATTCGGACGAGAAGATTTGAATCGCTAGATCTTGGAGCGTCAGGAGTCATTGATCTGACGCGAGAGAATTTCCAGAGTTCAGGGATCGAGCTTTCGAGGAGAAATCATTGGACTAAGTTTCGACTTCAAAAGTTGCGAAGTCCTGATGTGCTCGAAGGATTGGCCCTAGTCCATGGTGAATGGTCACATGGGATGAAGTTAAGGGAGGAGTTGGCGTAGGCTAGGAGTTTAAGACCGAAGATCAGGATTTCAGGGAATGGAGAATTGGATTTGACTCACGTTGATCCGGATTATTTTCATCACGAAATGAGATCGGAGATATAATAAAGAAATTCACAGAGATATCACAGATATTCAATAATATAACATAAATATATCAGAGATGCAACCATAAACACAGAGATACAATAATACACAATTTCTATTAATGAAATAAATGTACAGAGACTATAAAAATACAGAGTGAAAGACTCGCTAGAATGGTGGCAGCTTATCTCTGAGAAGAGATGTGACGACTACTCGCATTCCCAAGAAGATGATTACAATGAGTCTCTGAAGGCATTTTTACAATAAAAAGGAATGCCAAAATTCTTAGACATCCAAAAACCTAACCCTAGGATATGAAGCACCAAAAGTCATGTGGGCCCTATTTGGGTAAGTTTGTACATCAACTTCTTGGGGTCTTAACTTTTGCATACGATCTTCGTTTTAGGAGTATTATAGCTCGTTGGAAAGGTATCATCGAGAAGATTCATTTTGGGGGCTCAATAATTCCTTAGTCTATCATTGAGAATATTGATCTCGAAAAACCTTCATTTAGGCCCTCAAAATGGTCCTGGAAGTTAAAACTTGCTAAAAATAGTAAATTGCCAAAATTGCCAGAAAATTGTTTTGAGCAAGTCAGAAAAGGTGGGTGGCCACCGATATCTACCTAGATCAATCCTCCCTCCTTAGGAAGCACTGGTCTCCATTGCATTAACTTCTCAGGGGATATGGAAAAGCGTTTGTTGAATCTGCATCTTGGTGAGCTGCTTGCCTTGCTGGAGATGTTGCGCTGCTCAGTTTGTGGAAGTCTATCATGAACCTGTTGACGCTAAGGTTGTTAAACAAGTTTGGTTACATGAGAGGATGGTGTGTAGAAGGAATATTTGTGCTTTTCTGCAACCTTTCCGACCTGCTTCTGTTGGATAGAAGGTGTTTGGGGCGAAGCTGTAGTGGTTACAGTGTCCTTCTATTCCCCTTTTGAACAGATTGTGAAGACGCTGAATTTTGCAATATGAGATACTACCCTGCGACACTTTTTAGGTGGAACAATAGTTGGAACTACCTCTAGTATTCTGTAGAGATGACCCCCCAAAATAAAAATGACACTACGGGGTCGAGACTCATAAAAAACATGGTGTCTCCACATATATGGTTGGCCCAAGAGAACATCACAGACATCTAGTGGGGAAACATCACATAATACCTCATCCTTGAAGGGTTGAATGCCGTATGACAATTGAAACTGTTGGCTGACACGGAGATCTCATCCTTGGTGAAGCCACCCGATGTTGTATGGTTGCGGGTGTGGTGTTGTCGATAATCCTAACTGTTTGACAACCTCTGCTGAGATTAGGCTTTTCTGAATTCCGCTATAAACAATAAAATGCAGTGGGGTCCCCTTCACCCACATCTGTGAATGAAAAGGGTGCTTCCCCTCTTCAGGATCTGTTGCTTCTTTTGGTTGAATTGTTGTTGTCTGGACAATAGCAGTGGGGTTTGTGTTAATGATCTATCCTTTAATAGTATTTTCAGAATCAGGGTTTGGCTCCTTGTCTTTGATCTTGGCCACCAATGACTGTTTTGAGAGACATACATCGGTGTTGTGCCAGGGGATTTTATGGAAATCACACCATTTTCCAGTGTCCTTCTTTGTCTTCCCATGACCCTTCTTTTCCTATGTCTTGAACTGGTTTTTGGGAGACTATTTGTTAGGGCCATCTTTTTCATACTTTGGTTGTTGCGGATTTGCAGAACCAAAATCCCGTTTATTTTGGTGCTTAAATTTCTGCTCAATTTTAATAGCATATCAATAGGAAACACCGAGTGATGAGATGTCCAGAAAATCCATTTCAGTTTGGATGTATCTGTGTAGAGCCCCATGGTATTTTAGAACCAAATGTCATTCAAAGTCTTTGATACCCATCTTGGTGTGCAAGGTATCGAAGGTATTGGTGAACTCCAGAACTGCTTGGCCCTTCTCTTGTTGCAGTGTGTTCCATCTCATGTATTGGTCCTCATAGTTTCCAATAGGGTAATATTGTTCCTTTACCACATCCACAAAAAAATCCCAAGTGGGATTAGCCCCATCTATTTCAGACTCCTCTATGGAACTCTTCTCCCAATAAGTTTCCCACCAATGTTTGACATGGGGGAGAGCTTTAAGGAGTGTGAATGTGATCTTCTCTTTGTCGGAAAATTTGTGAACAAAGAAATAACCTTCTAGCAAATTTAACCATTTGTCTAGGGATTCTGCATCTATATGTCCTTCAAATACAGGAACATCAAAATTAATTTGTACCTTGAAAGGCAAGGTGCCTCCAAAGTGGTCGCTTGATGAAGATGTGTATTTTTCTATCGATAGGCATTGAAGGATGTGGGAAAAATTCTCCATCATTTCGTCCCTTTGTCGCGTGAGAGCTGGCTCAAGCAACAGACGGATAGGATCGTCTGCTCTGTCATTTTTCTTTTCTTACGCCATTGAGGGTTTATTAGGTGTGTGAGAGAGATTTTACTCAAGAGAGACAAGCTTGAGACCCAACTTTCTATACTCAGACCTCATCGGGGACATGCACTAAAAAAAACAACCAATAACAACCTACTCTTATACCACTGATCCAGATTATTTTCAGCACAAAATGAGATCAGAGATATAATAAATAAATGCACAGAGATATCCCAGATATTCAATAATATAACATAAATATATCAGATATGCAACCATAAACACAGAGATATAGTAATACACAATTTCTATTAATGAAATAAATGTATAGAGACTGTAAAAATACAGAGTGAAAGACTCGCTAGAATGGTGGCAGCTTATCTCTGAGAAGAGATGTGACAGCTACTCGCATTCGAAAGAAGATGATTACAATGAGGCTCTAAAGGCCTTTTAACAATAAATAGGAATGCCAAAATTCCTAGACATCCAAAAACCTAACCCTAGGAGATGAAGCGCCAAAAGTCATATGGGCCCCGTTTGGGTAAGTTAGTACATCAACTTCCCAGGGTCGTATATTTTGCATACGATCTCTGTTTTAGGCATATGATAGCTCGTTGGAAAGGTATCACCAAGGAGATTCATTTTGGTGGCCAAATAATGGCTTTGGATATCATTGAGAAACTCGATATCAAAAAAACTTCATTTAGGCCCTCAAAATGGCCCCAGAAGTTAAAACCTACTAAAAATAGTAAATTGCCAAAATTGCTAGAAAACTGTTTTGAGCCAGTCGAAAAAGGTGGGTGGCCACCAATATCCACCTAGATGACACATCCATTTCCCCGACACGTGAAATGATCTCAAACATCAATCGAAGAAAGCGCAGGACCGTCAGATTTGGTCTTAGGGAGGATTCGAAAATCGGGAGATCGAGACTCAAGAGAGTTGGGTGACTTCGAAATAGAACACCTGAGGTCCCGAAGCACGAAGTGCCCTTTGTTAGGAATGAGGTCATAGCCTGTGGTCGCGTGAAGGAATCTCATGCCTTGTTCTTGTTCACGCAGGTGGGGTTTCATTAGGGCCCGTGGATCCGATAGCAGGATTCCACCAGGGAATTGAAGAGCCATTTAAGCACAGGAATGTGGAGATCCATCAACCGGGAGGTCAGCAGACCCTGCCAAGGTAGGGGTTCTGTATCATTTTTCCTTTCAGATGCAAAACACCTCAAATATATTTCCAAGCACTTGTTGACAAATTCAGTTTGACCATTAGTCTGGGGATGATAAGTTGTGTTGCGATGCAATTGGGTGCCCTATAGCCTGAACAATTCTCGCCAAAAATTGTTAGTGAAAGTGGGATCTCGATCAGAAACAATAGAATGAGGCATGCCATGAAGCTTGAAGACATGATCCATGAAAAGTTGAGCCACAATGGAGGCGGTAAATGGGTGTTGAAGAGCACAGAAATGAGCATACCTAGAAAGACGATAAACAACCACCATGATGTTTGACTTATTGTCCAATTTAAGTAAATCCCACAATAAAATCCATAGAGATATCCCTCCAAATAATAGGTGGAATCGGAAGCAGTTATAGTGTGCGAGGAGACTTGATTGTTTCTTCCTTGTTGCATTGACAAACATCACACTATGCCACAAAATTGTGAACTTCTTGTTTCACACCATCCCAAAAAAATGAACATTTGACCCTGTCATAGGTTTTGGTAAACCCTGAGTGCCAAACTGTGGGTGTAGCATGAAGCTTCGAAAGTGCCATGGATTTAAGTTGTGACTATTTACTTAAATATAAACAAAATTTGTAGTGAATCTCATCATTGTACCAAGAGTACCCTAGGGAAACTAGAGAATTGACCTACAATTGTTGGATCAGATGCAAAATTTTGGGATATTGTAGCCATTTCTGGCGAATAGCTTGGAGCTAATCTGGTACAATGAAGGAGAGGGAAAAAAGGGACCCTTCATCTTCATATTTTCGTGAAAGTGCATCAGCAACCACATTGTCTTTTCCTTTCTTGTAAATGATCTCATAATCATATACAAAGAGCTTAGTCACCCATTTTTGTTGCTCCGAGGAGGAATGGAGTTGTTCCAAAAAATACTTGTGTCTTTGATGAAAAGTCTTAATTTGGAATCATTGCCCCAATACATAAGGGTGCCATAGATTCACTGCATGTTGAATAACCAACATTTAATTTTCATAGATTGATTGGCCCAAATGTCGCTTTTATAGTTCTTTATTGGTAAATGCCAAAGGTTGACCATATTACATAAGGACTTCTCCAATTCCTCTCCCACAAACATCACATTCCAGGACAAAGGTCTCTATGAAATCGGGAAGGGTCAGGACTATAGTGGTGCACATGGTCGCCTTCAAGGCTTGAAAGGCCTGATTAGTTGTGGGAGTGTAATGTCCCTTTCCAAATAGGAGATCAATAAAGGAGGCTTAGTAGTCTCAACAACCACATTAGACTATAGCCAGGGCCATATAGGGGTAAACATGGTTACTAGAGGTCACTTCAACCAAGGGTGTTATAATTCGAATGTGATATTGATTTAAAAGTGACTAAAAGCACTTTTAATCCAAAGTGAGATAAATATAGAGAAGATGAGCTAAAAATAGGTCAACAACGAATTAGGATTTCGGGCAGCTATAAGAAAAGCTAAAGCGATCGAATTCATCATTACAAAGAATTTGACTTGACCGTTGATAAGAGAGGCACATCTCATGAGAGAGATTTTTGGATTCTAGGAGGAAGACACCTAGGGGTTGATTTCAATGTTGAGAAACACACCCTATTCATCGAGAAGATCATATAGATATTACATCGTACTTCATCAATAGTTATCTAGTTTGTAGTAGTGAGGGCGCACTTGTCCAGGTAGAGGGAGCAACTACTAAGTATCAGATTGATTTGACTTGTCCCATTCAGGGAGAATCCAGTGATTCCCCTCCGACCTAGTTGAGAGGAGGTAAGGACGCTTATATTTCCTGGTTTCTCATCGAATTCCAATGAAGAAATCATCTTGGGTGCATTTCTCATCCATTGATGGTGCGACAGTTGTGGAGGACACATTTTGGATTCCCGAAAGCTAATCAGATCAGATCTAGGGAATTCCTTCCGACCCATTTCAGAGTATCCTAGGGAACTTAGTTTGAGACCCTTATCAGTCGATTCTGACAGAGGAATCACTAGGGAGCATTTTCCAGTAGCAGTGGGGGCCTATTTCCCCAGGGGGACCCATCCGGGGTCCAGACACATCAGGAGAGGTTCAATTTTCAGGTTGTCAATCACCAGGACTGAGTGAGAGGGAAAGGAGAACTATTTGGGATGGTTTCCAGTCAGATCCAAGGTGTGTGGCTACCAGGGTGCACAATCCATTGCTGCATAAATTCTCGTGTGACTTGTCGTAGCACACTGTAGATCATACAACTCACATCCTATCTAGCAACAGTCTTCTATCATCCATGTATCATATTTGTAGTTTACTTCCTTATTTTATTCCAGCTAAGATCCACTTAGATTTGATCTAGCCAAGTGATTCTTTATTTTCAGCCGCATATGAGATTGTAACCAACAGAAAACTCATAATATATGATTTATATTCTTTTGTGTCATTATCTATTTGTATGCTTATTCATATGTTGTTAACAACTTATTTATCTACACACATGCGAAAAACACCAAGCATGTTAAAACCCACATCTTAAACGCATCCAGAAACTCCTAGTGTATTAGATCAGACAGTTGACACAATAGTTTAGAAGCTTTCCTAGACTAGTCGGATCAAGGATATTATAGTGGTATCAGAGATTTAGTCCTACTATCCTGTGACTAAAGACAGTGAGTTCAATAGGTTAAATATAGGGTCATGATCATGTAGGTGAAAATTACGTCACTTACAATAGACATGGGGAAGGGATACCTAGACCAGATTTCCCCCCTTTTCCTCCCAATTCAGAGGAAGAGGAAGAGGCACACAGGGAATAAAAAATAAGGTTAGAGCATCAGGCAGAGTGTGAGGCAGAGAGGATTATGAGAGGCATGTATGAGAGGCCAGAGGGCAGTGGAAAGGCACCCATGGACCCAGATGTGGCGTTCATGCAAGTTATCAACAATTTGGTGGTCAGTTAGTAGTCCATGACTCGGTCCTTGGTGCAGATGGCTGATAGATTGGATATAGTGGGATCATCTGGCACAGAATCCCCACATGCAGCATAGGGGAACTTAGGGGTAGGAAGTATACCCCATTCACCTACTCACACATACACTTCTTTGAGTAGGATTCCTAGGCCATTATTTCGCGGTTTCCAGACGACACCCCCAACGGTAGCACAACAAATGATAACATAGACGGATCCCACTCAGGAAGATGAAATTGCATGGTACAAGAGGAAGTATGCAGCATTGTGCCATGACTTCCATCAGGACATGACCATGGTTGATTATTGTGGACTAAGACTCAGGAACAAACCTATAGAGCCTCAGAGAGGAGGATAGGAGTAGCAACAGGGGCATAACATGGATTTCATTCAAAAATTTGGTAAACTCACAATACCTTATTTTGACGGATTGTCCAAATGCACTGCTAGAGCTTGGGTACAAAATCTATACATGTACTATGAGCTCAACCAGATGACTAAGACAAAGGATATTAGTTTTGCTACCCTACACTTGAGGGTGATGCACATGAGTGGTGGCATCATGGAATGGTGACGTAGGGTCAAAGTCACATCACTTCCTACAGAGGGTTAACATAGATACTCATGGAAGGGTTTGACAGGAGGGATCCAGAGATCCATTTCATGGATCTAGACCAGTTGAGACAAAGTGGCACAACATAGGCCTTCATAATGGAGTTTCATTGGGTAGTAGTGGCAGTGCAAGATATCTTAGAGCCCAGGTTGATTATGTTATTCATAGAGGGGTTCACAGAACCCTTGATAGGATGAGTGAAGGCATACAAGCCTCACACCTTGTAGGATTCCATCTTACTCACTCGATATTTGGCAGACTCAACGCTAAAGACTAAACCCTTTTCCAAACCCTTCATACCATAGAGGGATCCAAACAAGAAGCCATTCCAGAGAGAGTGGAAGGGAAAGGAGAAGTTGGATGATGATATGAGGCGATATCTTATGAGGAAGACTATATGTTTCACCTGAAAGGACCCTAGGGTCCCAGGCCACAGGTGCATGGGAAAGGGAGAGATCCATTATATTGAGGTGAAAATAGATAGTGTGGATAGTGAGGAGGAGGAGAAGGTCAGTGTATCAATTATCTAAGAGGAGGATCCATCATAGGTAGAGGAGAAGCCTCCCTGGATACCACCAACAGTGACAGGGACCCACCCACTGGTAGTACCACAACCTCCTAAGGAGGCTAATAGACGGAAACCAGCTAAGGGAGGAGTCATAGCGACCCTTTCTGATGTTCCCAGGTATTACACCCTCTAGCTAAGAGGGACTATTCAAGGGAAATGGGAAATCACCCTGATATATGGTGGGGCCACCCACAACTTCATTGATGCTTCATTGCTATTGAGGCAGGCACTTCAGATAGAGGAGTTTGAGGGGTTTGATGTTGTAGTAGAAGATGGCCACATAATGGTGTGTCTAGATAGAGTCTCAGACTTGGAGATAAAATCTGGTTAACTACACTATGAGAGACACATTTTATGTATTTGACCTATCTGACACGGATTTGGTGTTGGGATTCCAGTGGTTGATCACCTTCGGTAAGATCACCACCAACTACCAAACCTTAGAGATGGGGTTCAGAGATTGTGAGGGGAAAAGGATTGTGCTGAGGAGCATGTCAAAAGGGGAACCTAGGACATTTTCAGCCAAGAGGATGGAGAGGATATTCAGGCATGGGGAGGTATCATATGCTACATAGTGCTTTATCACTACAAAGAGGGATTCATATGGTCAACAACGATATCAGACAAAGATCAATACCTTGTTGGGATTACATGCACATATTTTTGGGTCGATTCAACTTGGGAGATCACTTGATAGGGGGTTTGATCACACCATTGAATTGGAGGAGGGGTCCAAACCCATGATCAAAACACCCTATCATCATCCTCAAAGATTTAGGGATGAGTTAGAGAAATAAATTAAGGAATTTCTAGCGATGGAACACATCAGACCTATGAGCAGTCCATTTGCTTCTTCAGTTGTATTAGTTCCAAAGAAGGGTGGTACCATGAGGATGTGCATCTACTATCGGGCCTTGAACAATAAAACCATAAAGAATCGATATCCTATCCCTCGCATAGATGATTTTATAGATGAACTACATGGGGAAGTTTTCTTCTCGATGATTGATCTACGCTCTAGATATCATCATATCAACATTCAGGATCAAGACATAGAGAAGATCACATTCTAATGTCACTTTGGTAATTTTTAGTTCATGGTTATGACATTTGGGATAGCCAATGCACTGGATACATTTCAGTCTTGCATGAAGCACATATTTAGGGATCAGTTGAGGAAATCATCCTTGGTATTCTTCGACGACATATTGGTTTACAATAAGACATGGAAGGAATATGTGAGGCACTTGTATGAGGTACTCATCATTATGGAGGCACAGTCACTATACGCCAAATATTCCAAGTGTGAATTTAGTATCACATAACTACTTTACTTGGGATACATAATCAATGCACAAGGGGTACAGCTGCACCGAGAGAAGATCAGGCCATTCTAGATTGGTCAATGCCCAGGAATGTGACAGAGTTGAGGAGCTTCTTTAGGATATGAAACTGTTACATGCAGTTTTTCAGGGGTTTTTCTCAACTATAAACACCACATATAGATCTCACTAGGCAAGGGGCCTTCATCTAGACCGATGAGTCACAAAAATCCTTTGATCACATGAAGGAAGCCATGGGCACATGCCGAGTGTTAGTATTATCAGACTTAACTGTGTCATTTGTATTAGAGTGTGATGCATCTGGTGAGGGCATCGGGGAAGTTTTGATGGAAGGAGGACACCCCATCGTATTCGAGAGAAGGAATATTAGTCATCCCGAGAGGTTGTAATCTATTTATGACAAGGAAATACTAGAAATCATGCATGCCTTGACTACATTCAAATAATATTTAGTGAAAACAGATCATAACAAATTAAAGTATTTCCTTGAGTAGAAGGATCTCAGTGAGCACCAACATAAATGCATGATGAAGGTGTAGGACTTCGATTTTGACATAGATTATGTCAAGGGGAGGAAGAAAATTATGTTCATTGCATTGTGTCAAAGACATGTTGCATGTTCTTTGATGGAGGTTTCATAGGATTGGAAATATCATTTGTTGGTGGAGTATTCCAAGAAGAATTTTGCTTGTGAGGTTTTGGATGGGCAGGTTCAGGATGATAGGTACAAGGTTATTAACGATGTCATATTCTACAAGGGCATAGTCTACTCAGTACCAGGTTTAGGGCTCAAGAATAAAATCTTAGCAACAGTTCATGATTCTCCATTGGCAGGCCATCAGGGGTTTTTCAAAACATACAGGCATATCAGAGAGAGGTTCTCATGGAAGGTCCTCAAGCAATATTTCATGAGGTACATCAGTGAGCGTGTGACTTGCTAACAGAACAAGTCAGATCATACACTTCTAGCAGGACTACTTCAGTCTCTTCGCATTCCAAAGAAGAAATGGGAGAGCATATCAATGGACTTCATCATAGGCCTACCCAAGGTTCAGGGTAAGGACTGCATCTATTTGGTGATCAAAATATTGGCCAAGTTTTCTCACTTCTATTCCATACCGACATATTATAGCGCAGTTCAGGTGGTTGATTTATTCTTCAGGGAGGTCTTCAGACTCCATGGGTTACCGAGGAACATCGTCAGTGACCAGGACAATAAGTTCATTGGTATATTCTGGAAGGAATTGTTTATATTGGTGGGGATAGAGTTGACACCCAACACCAGGTATCACCCTCAGACAGATGGGAAGACCAATATAGTAAACAAGTGGGTTGAGGGGTATTTGAGAAAACATGTGAGAGGACAACAAAGAACATGGGTTAGGTGGATACATCTAGGAGAGAATTTCTACAACACCACCTTCCACATGTCCATTGGCATGACACCCTTTTGAGCATTGTATTGTTATGATGCTCCCACTTTTATATACTTGGTTTTCAGGGAGAGCAGAGCTCCCAAATCCAAGGAATGGATCACTGAGATTTATGATATTCTCAAGTTACTAAAAGAGAACCTACATACAAAAAAAAATGATAGAAGTTGAGTGTAGATTGGCATGAGATAGAGTGCATATTATAAGTTGGGGACTTAGTTTTCCTAAGACACCAACCCTACAGATAGTCATCTATGAAGAAGAGTGGGGCCTAGAATATCAAGCCTATATTCTATGGACCTTACAATATCATGCATAGGGTGGGTGTTAGAAAAACAGGACCGCGGAAAAATAAAATAAAACAAATGCAGAAACAAAAAACAGAAGACACACAATACAAGAGAGACACAGATTTACGTGGTTCACCCAATGTGGGCTACGTCCACCAGAGAAATTTCCAGGTCCTTCCTTTATTATTATC
>SNQJ01S0071240.1:28228-38376 GCA_010110895.2 Picea sitchensis | reverse complement strand
ACCTTGTAGAGGGGGTACCCCCCCTCTGCACTCCCCCGCATGGAAGAGTGTACATACTTCTGGGGTGTAAATACTTCATGGGGTATAAACACGACTGAAAGAAAGGACCTATGAATCAGGAAGATAATCAGGCTCCACAACCAACAGTAGGTGAGGTTTCCTATGAGCTAGAGCTTCTGGAAAGGAGTCAGATTCATAATGTGTTCGACGTGTCTTGCCTCGGGAAGATCATGGGACAATTTATCAACACATTAGAGGATCTTCCCCCATTGGATGAGGAGGGACACTTGGAGTTGGTTCTGGAGGAGGTACTCGATTTCTGAGAGAGAAAATTGAGGAGTAGGGTCATCAGAGAGTGTCTTATCATATGGAGAGGGATTTCTCTAGAGGATTCTACTTGGGAGAGAGAGAAGGTGTCACAACACCCTCGATTGGTATTGCTTAAGGACAATAAATATTGGGAAGTGAGGAATTTAATGTCCCTTTCCAAATAGGAGCTCTAGGGAGGAGGCTTAGTAGTCTAAACAAACCCATTAGACTATAGTCAGCTCCATACATGGGTAAACATGGCTACAATAGGTCACTTCAGCCAAGGGTATTATAATTTGAAACTGACATTAAGCTAAAAGTGACTAAAAGACCTTTTAATCCAAAGTGATCTAAAACTAGAGAAGATGAGCTAAAAATAGGTCAACAATGAATTAGGTTTTCAGGGAGCTATAAGAAAAGTTAAAGAAACTCAATTCATCATTATGAAGAATTTGACTTGACGGTTGGGGAGCAAGGCACATATTAGGAGAGAGGTTTATGGATTCTAGGAGGAAGACACCTAGGGGATGATTTTGTTGTTGAGAGACACACCCTAGTCATCGGGAATATCATCCAAATCTTCCATCGTACCTCAACAACAATTATCTAGTTTGTAGTAGTGAGGGAACACTTGTCTAGGTAGAGGGCGCAGCAACAAATAATTAGATTGATTCAACTTTTCCCAGTCAGTGAGAATCCAGTGATTCCCCTCCATCCCAGTTGAGAGTAGGGCATGACACTTTTATTTCCTATTTTCTCGTTGGATTCTGACAGAGAAATAATCTTGGGTGCATTTCTCAACCATTGAGGGTGAGACAATTGGGGAGGACACATTTGGGATTCCCGAGAGATCATAATATCAGATCAAGGGAAATCCTTCTTACCCATTTCATAGGATACCAGGGAACTCAATTTGAGACAATTATCAACCGATTCTGATGGAGGAATCACTAGGGTGCAGTTTCTAGCAGCAGTGGGAGTGTATTTCCCCAGGGGGATCCATCCAGGGTCTAGATACATCAGGAGAGGGATGATTGTCAGGTTGTCAGTCACCAGGACTGATTTAGAGGGAAAGGCCCACTATATTGGACAATTTTCTGTTAGATCCAAGGTCTGTATCCACCAGGGTGCACAATTTAGTTATGTGATAGTTGTAGTGTGAGTTGTCGTAGTGCACACCAGATCATCTAGCTCACATCCTATCCAGCAGTAGTATTATATCATCCCGGTATCATATTTCTTGTTTACTTCCTTATTGTGTTTTGGCTAAGATCCACTTAGATCTGATCTATCTGAGTGATTCTCTATTTTCTACCGCATACGACATTGTAACCAACATAAAACTCATAATATATGATTTACAGTCTTTTGTGTCATTATCTATCTATATGATTATTATTATGTTGTAAACAACTTATTTATCTACAAACACTTGTTAAAAACACCAAGCATGTAAAAACCTATAGCTTAAATGCATCCAGAAACACCCATTGTATCATATTAGATAGTTGACACAATAGTTTAGCAGTTTTGCTAAACTAGCCAGATCAGGAATATTACAGGGAGTCCAAGTGAAAGAATTATTTTTAAGGAGAGCAGTGAGAGGTGCCACAATAATTCCATAATTCTTAGCAAACTTGCGATAATATCTCGTTAAACCCATAAATCCATGCAATCTTTTGAGAGTCTTTTGGTGAGGCCAATCCAGCATAGCTTCAATCTTCTTAGGATCCACCCTGACACCTTCCTTTCCAACAATATGACCCAAGTACTCGACTTTCGAGGCTCAAAAATCACATTTAGATTGTTTAAAGAAAAGTTGGTGCTAGGAGAGTAGATGTAGAACTCAATCCACATGAGCAAGATGGGTTGTCTAGGTTTTACTATAGATGAGGATATCATCAAATAAAACTAAGACAAAATGACGAAGAAAAGGATGGAAGACATGATTCATGAGGCTTTGGAAAGTGGAGGGAGCATTACACAAGACAAAGGGCATGACCAAAAACTCATAGTGGCCCTCATGAGTTATAAATGCATTCTTAGGAATGTCTTCCTTGTTCATACGTATCTGGTGGTATCCAAAATGAAGATCAATTTTAGTAAAGAACTGGGCACCACTCAATTGATCCAGAAGGTCATCAATGATAGGAATGGGAAATTTGTCTTTGATGGTGAGTTTGTTGAGGGAGTGGATGTCAGGAAACATGTGCCAAGAGCCTTATTTCTTAAGGACCATGACAACAAGAGAATACTAGGCACTCATACTAGGACGGATAACACTTACGAAGGGTAATTCTTGAACAATTTTCTCAATTTCATTTTCTGGGAAAAGGGATGACGATAGGGACGAACATTGGGAGGAAGGTTTTAGGGGACAAAGTGAATGGAATGAGCATGAACATTATGGGAACGAGAAAGTCTCTAGGGAGTGGAAAAAAATATTGATGTTTGGAGAGGATGGATTGGAGGTCTTGCAACACATAGGGTGTCTTAGTGGTGTGAATGGCATGGAGTTGTGAAATAATGCCAGGATGACCTTTTTTTAGGAGATTTTACATGCGATGGGAATTGATGATCTCCAAGGAACCGAATGTGATTCCTTATAACTTATATTGTTGGCCCTCCCGGTTGAATTGTATGGTTAATTACTTAAAATCCATGAGAATGGGACACAAAGACCTTAGCCATTCGACACCCAACACAATGTCAAAATCGCCCATGTTGATAGAAAACATATGATATTTCATGTGGTACTCACCAATTTGGAGACACACATTTTCACAACGCCCCCCACATTTGATGGACCCACCATTGGAAATCATGATTTGAAAATTATTGTCTACATGGATATAGAAATTAGTTTCTTGGGAAATGCGGCAATGAATAAAATTATGGGTGCTTCCACTATCAACAAGGATGACGACTTTTCAATGCTTAATGTAACCAATTAGCTTGAGGGTTTGGGGAGAAGAAAATCTAGTGAGATCATTCATGAAAATGACCGATTCAACTTCGGCAGGGTCGAAGAGTGGGGTCATGTTAGTGGGTTCAGGTGAATCGACCATCGGGGGGGGCTCTACATCATATTTTAAAACATCCTCAAAGATGGCCATAAAAATATTGTGTTCCTTACACTTGCACCCAGGAAAATATTTGTCACCACAGTTATAACAAAGTCCTTTGAGTTGGTGTTCATCCATTTCTTACCTGGTCAATTTATGGATCTTTAGTGGAGTCGAAGGAGGAGTGGGAGTGACTGGTTTAGGGCGAGGAATAAAAGAGCATGTTGTGCTTCCTTAGCTCTTTTAGTATGTTCCACCCAAATTTGAGGCATATCCATGAGGACATGGGAACGAATCTCATCCTTGAGGCCACTGATAAAAACTTCTTGGAAAAAAGCATCAGACATGCCCTTTGTATGGAAAGCCAATTGCTCAAAATAAGTTATAAAGTATTCTACTGTGCCAGAATATTTTAAATTTTTCAAATGACTTAAATGCTTGGTGTCAGTTTCAAAGCATTCATAAACCTTTGCCACAAATTGTGTTCAAGCAACATACCCTTTGCGAGCATTGTTTCTCCATTTCCACAATTTGTTATTTATCTAGATGGATAACACCATACTAGATTTTTTCCAACTCATCTATAATGACATACAAATATAAATAATGTTCCATTTGAGTTACCCAACCAGTGGGATCCGATCTCTTAATTTTTTTCACATCCACACATAGAAGGCATAGGTCATGTTGAAAGTGATGGGGATGAAAAGTCTGGGAATCAGAGGAATTTTAACCTTTTAAATGAAAAGGTGGGTCAGAGGAGGGAATATCTGCAAGGATATTCATCTTGGCGTAGATTGTGGTAGTGAAGGATGAAAGTTGGGTAGCGAGGTCCTGTTTGATGTTTTCCATTTTTGCGTCTATGTAGGAACACATGTTTTTATTGATGGTGGCAATATTAGGACTGGGATTCCTCACTTATTGTTGGGTCTTTGTGAAAGTAGAGGACAAGGAATTAAAGAGGGCTTCCAAGTCTTGGCTATGGATGTGGGCCATGATGAAGAGGGAAAATGAAAAGGGGCAGGTGGGACCACATAGAAAATGGGTTATGGGTGAAGGGTATCACGATGATCAAGGTGACAAGGGGAATCCAATGGGGTAAGGCCTAAATAAGGGTGTCGGAAGGGGGTCATGTCCATAGGAAAACAATTTCTAACAAATGAAAGGTATGGATGTGATAAGGGAAAAGAGAGGAATCCAATCGCATAGGGATCAAATGACGGTTCCAACATGATTGATACTTTTTTTTTTTACTCTTTAAATGCCCAAATTCTTAACAAGAAGAAATGTGTAGTAATTTTGAAACCTGAATGGAGGAGGCACAGTTACATGGAAATAGATCTTGTCTGTTTTGTTTATGTTTCCATCCCAAGGGTTAGGGTATGAAGGGTGTTTACAGATAAGGGTTTTCCATGTGCTTTATCTCTCTGATATATGTCTGGGGTCTAGCAATAGTACTCAGGCTAATATCTAAGGGGACCAACTGAGGAGGCTAGACTGTGCCCTTAGCTTTAATACCTAACTACCCAGGTACTAGAGAGTATCTTCCAGAGTGTTGTTCTCGATGGAACTATAGAAGTTAGGTGATCGATCAATTTATATATGGAGGAATTCAATAGATCTAGGTTGATCCATATACAGGTTTTGTCTGATGCACTACCACTCAAAGGGGTACCAACAAGGGTTACAAGGGTGGAAAACATATGTGCTCTTAAGTAGAACTTGTATTTCCTTCATGTATTACTCATCGACCGTGGGTTTATGCATGTAACAACAGATCTTTGTAGATTTAAGATGCTAGAATATGTCTCTACCCTGGAAAAAAAATAACCCACAATTTTCTGCCAAGGAAAGTTCTCTGAATACCACCTGTAAGGTACATGATCTATTATAATAGCATGAAACATAAATATTGTAGAGAATAACAATAGAACAACACAATAGATGAAACCACAACACCAAATAATACCTTTATTTATAGGAAACAATGTTCACTTTCGTCTTCGAGGGGGAAACCTCTAGTAGAGCAGTGCTTTATTACAATAATTCTCAAGGCATAACTTCTCATAGCCTCTACTCCTATTTATACTAAATATGTCTATTCAAAAGAACAATCTAGAGGAAGATCCTTCTAGCGAAATCTTCTATTAGCTCTTCTTAATTTTGATTTATTCTTCCTTATTCCTAGGCCTTATTAATATTGGTCTTTATTACATGGAAATATATTATTCTACCTATGTGAGGGGTTAGGGAGGTTAGGTTCCTAACAGTGGACCACAACTATTTCTCAAATTCCTTGTCCATATAATAATAATTGCATGTAATACTTATTTAAAAAGATAAATTTTGTTGAAATATTTGTTTGTAACTTTGCATAAGTTGTTGAACCATTGAGAAAGATGATAAAGAAGGATGTTATTTTAAATGGATCAAAATTGAAAAAATTACTTTTGAAAATACCACTTTCTACTATCATTGATGTTGTCACTTTACATATATTTCATGGCGAACCAAGACTGATATTTCATGGCCAACCAAGTGCATTAGGTTCTCTGATAAATGAATGATACATCCCAAGCAACGATGATAAATGAAAGGGGTTGATTCCTTGGGTAGTGTAGGTTGTGGGGAAAATAAAGAACTAGAGGATTAGAACTATCATGGGATTATAACCTAGGTTTTGGGAGTGATGTTTGTGGAGAGTGGAAAACTAGAGGGCTAGATCTCCTTGGGGACTCATAGCCTCATCTCAGGGGTGGTCTGTTATTGAGATTTGGAGCAACACAATCTATGGTTGGGAGGTTCATCCTTCATATGTATCAAGTTAGTTAATTATTAACATATAAGTGTTTATGTTTTTTTCTTATGTTATTTTGTTATGTAAATGGTTTATATGAATTTTGTGTATATGTTGTTTTCTTGAACAACTACATTCATGTTTGATATATGTTGTTATATGCATTTAAAAGTGTAGTATTAGTCAAATAGTTAAATATGTGTGTGATCTGTAGCTGGTAAAATACATGAAATTCATTGGCAGTAAATATTAATTATTTAATGATTTTTCTTCATGTAATGTTTCTTAGTTGGAGGCTCGGTGCATTACATAATGGTGTCAGAGATTCTAGTTCAAACATCGGGATTCTATGGGCTAGGACCAGTGCAAGTTTGGTGAAATTCATTGTTGAAGATTTCAGTCTGTATGAATTTGGGGAAAAAAGATGGATAAAATTAGAGATAAACCCCCAAATTCATGAGAAAATTTTGATTTTAAATGACTTTGGGATGTCTAAGAGAAGTTAAATGGAGTAGATATGTAGAGTTGCAGAGTTAAATTTGACTTGGGAGGTTGAATTTTGTGTTTTAATGGACCTTGTAGCATTAGGCAAAGTTCAGTGAATTGACGATCGAGATCACATTTGATCTCGAGATTAGCAACCGAGATTCGTTTTAATAAATTTAAAAATTTATAAGGTTTTGTTCCTTTGAAAGGGTGAAGTAGATCAACGATCATGATTCATTTTTGGTCATTTTGGAAAGTCGAAAGATCAAAGATCTGGATTATTTTTCAGAGGTTAGGAAGCTAGAACCGATCGATGGTGAATATCATCTTCAATAGGAGATCGACAATTCGCCAAGGGAAATCACTGGCAACCGATGGTCGGGTGTCGACCAATTATGTGAGGTGTCCATTTTTTCTGATGGGCCAATGGTTGTGTGTCGGACAATTCAATAAAGTGTTTTGATTGGGTATGATAAATTTTCAATGGCCAATGGGTCGATGGTCGGGCGTCAGTCAAATGGGTGAGGTGTCTATTTGTCCAAAAGAAATTCTCGATGGTCAATGGGTTGATAGTCGAGGATCAACCGATTTAGTGAGGTGTTTGGGTCACCCAAGATAAATGGTTGATGGTCAAGCGTCAACCGATTTGGTGAGGTGTTCGGGTTGCCCAATATAAATGGTCGATGGTCGATGAAGAAAATTGGGTGATAATGTGTCATTCCACGTGAGCATCCATGTTTCATGCCACATAATTCAAGTTGACACCTCATGATGATGTGGCATGCCATGTAAACATCCACATGTCATGCCATGTCAATAGTTTCCACATTGGCCAATAGGGACGGTTTATGGAGAACGGTCGGGTCGACCAAATTAAGTAAGTGTTTTAAAAATTCAATGGGGATAATCAATGGTGGGTGGATTGACAGTCGGGATGGTAGGTTTAGTGATGTGTTAGAAGTGGTTCCCAAGAGAAATCACCAACGACCAATGGGTAGATGGTCGGACGTCGACCAAATTGGTGAGGATTTTAATTCACCAATGAAAATCACTAATGGATAACAACCGATGGTGGGGTTGGTTGGCTTACTGTGGCATTGTGAATCACTTATTAAATGAATGGGTTGATGATCGAAACTCGAGTCAGAATTTTTTGGAAAATTTTGTGTGCTCCCAAAGGAGAACGTCAATGGTAGATGGTCGATGGAGTTAGATCAATGATTGATATCCCAATTGATTTTGATATTGATGGATCATATTTAAAGAAATTTTATGATAGTAAAACAATTAAATTTCTACGAATGTTTTTTTCAAGTTTTAAACATCATAAACTTGCAAATCTATTTTGAGGCCCTAAACAATATTTTTAGCAATTCTAATTTTCGATATTGTAAGTGTTGTAGGCACCACATATTATAGCTACAACTTAAATAAAATATTTTGAGGAGAGATTTCCAATGAGATAATATATTTCGAAAATGAAGCTCATATGAGAAAGTTATAGTTGAAATAGTCAAGGTAAAACTTTTGGCACCAATTTACTTCCAGATGGAAAAAATCTGTTCTCATAAGTTTGTTTGAGGCACATGAGAAGTATATAGAAATATTATGAACCATAGAATACAATTTCAGATCCATATTTGGAATATATGTATGTAAAATTGTGCAGGAAAAGAAAGACGACACTTGTAGCATACATGGATAAAAATGTAAAACAATCAAAAACTTATATGGGCCATGACTAACAGTCCAGAGCCCGGTTAAGGGTGAAATTATGACAGATCATTCATAAGGTAGTCATGGACATACATAATTGAGCTTCTGTCAAAATATGAAAGGAATTTGTGTAGGGATCTGTGAATATGGGTAATACTACTAAGTTGGAAGAAAGTGCAAAGGGGTAAAGTTGTCATTTCTAGAATGCTATAGTTGTTTACTAGAGAATTAGTTTGACAATATGAAAGGTTATGTGAGTTAAGTGTTGGTAGTATTATCTATATCATGTAGAAAAAAATTTCTTGGTTCTCAATAGATATTTCTTTGAAAGTGGAAAAAGTTGGTGTTTAAGTTTATTTGCACCAGGGAGAAAGGTACACAAAAGGGGTAAATGGGAAATATTCAATTTCCTATAACTTTCTTCTTAGATCTTAGAATTGAGCAATAAAGTAGTAATTGGAAAAATATTGGATATGATAATCCATATATCCACTTATAATTTAGTTTTTATCCAAATAATTATCAAGGAATCAAAAGGAAGGTTTATGGTGGAATTGAAGGGCACCATTGAGAAGAATGGGAATTTTAGGAAGCCATAAATTTTGTTTCATAAATCATATTGAAGCAGAAGTATGGACATTGGAAAGGTAATCTAGAGGAAAAAGGGTCAGAAGATCTAAGTTATTTAGGGGAGCATTTATTTCTCCATGAAGTTGCAAGAGAATGTAGAATTGGATTCCATGAACCATGTAACTACTTGATGTAAGGATTTTTCCAAGTTTGAAGAAACATTTCTAGATAATAGAGCTGAGTTCCATAGGTAATTGTTGTATAAAAAAGAGTGTAAATGCTAAGGATAGCTCCTATGCATAATCCTAGAGGCACACTTGAAGTGCAATATTTTGACAAATAAAGAGAGGTTGATGTTACTAATAGGGCATTGTTAATAAGCAGAAGAGCACTTTGTAGAGAGTGTTGTGTGAAAGAGATTTGTAGAAAGAGGATAAGATTCCAAAATTGATCATTGTGTGGGTCTTTTCTAGATTAATTCCAGAGTCCTTAGTACAGGGAAATAGGTCAAAATTATGTAGTTAGTTGAATCATGAAGGAGTTTCAAATTTAATTGCATGGATATAGGGTAGGTGATGAAAGGTTGACAAGGTTCTAAGGAAGAGAAAGATAATATTAGTACTCAAATGCTATAGAATTTGAATGGATTGCAAATGAAAAATCAATACAACTTCTCACATAAAGCATGAAGCCAGTACGTGAAGATTTATTGCATGCATGAGTTAATGAGGACTCCATATCCTTGAAGGAGGAAATATAGTGATGGATACATTCTTGCTGCAAGAGAAGGAAAAGGGAATGTCATGAGGTAAGGTGTGAATCATGGAGTGGATGAGTCATATATATGAGTACATATAGGAGTGTAGGATGAAGGGATTGCTTGATCCAAGTGGATATCGGTGGCCACCCACCTTTTTTGACTGGCTCAAAACAGTGTTCTGACAATTTTGACAATTTACTATTTTTAGCAGGTTTTAACTTCTGGGGCCATTTTGAGGGCCTAAATGAAGTTTTTTTTAGATCAAGGTTCTGAATGATAGACAAAGGCATAATTGATCCCCCAAAATGAATCTCCTCGATGACACCTTTCCAACGAGCTATCATACGCCTAAAACGGAGATCGTATGCAAAAGTTACGACCTCAGGAAGTTGATGTACTAACTTACCCAAACGGGGCCCACATGACTTTTGGCACTTCATCTCCT
>SNQJ01S0071240.1:4329-14772 GCA_010110895.2 Picea sitchensis | reverse complement strand
TATTATTATTTTTAATAAATTATTTAATTAATAATAATATTAACTAAAATATTAATAAATTTATTTTAAATAATAATTTAGTAATTACTAAAAAATATTTAATTATTACGTTTAAAATGTATAAATGTGTTCATGGTTGTGGCCATGTATACCCCTATCTTAGGAGTTAATGAATGCCAATATTTGGGTTCACATTCCACATTGTATATCCCCTTAGCATCCTCACCTTTCCTTGTGTCAAGGTCAATGCCTATGGGGAAACCGTCTTTTTGGTCGATGGGGAAAACAAAGGAGGAGGAGGCCAAAAAGATTGTGGAAAAATGTTTTATATAGATTGGCATACCATTCAACATTGCTAAGAACCCATTCTACCACTCCATGTTTGAAGTTGTTGCTATTGTTGGTCTAGGATACAGGGGCCCCTCTTATAAGGAATTGGGAGGGCCTCTTCTTCAATGGGAAAGGACCAATTGCACAAAGAGATTGGGTGTGTTGAGGGAATCATGGGATATTATAGGATGCACCATTATATTAGACGATTGGACAAATGGGAAAGGGAGGTCCATTCTCAACTCCCTGTTTTATTGTCCCATGGTGATAATGTTTATCAAATATATTGATGCATCTGCATATGTTAAAGATGCACAATTATTATGTGAGTTTTTGGATAATTTAATCGAGGAGATAGGTCTATAGTATGTTGTCCAAGTAATTATAGACCATACTGCAAATTATGTTGTTGTTGGCAAGTTTCTCATGGAGAGGTATCAGAGCCTATATTGTACTCATTGTTCTTCTCATTGCATTGATTTGATGGTTGAGGACATGGGAAAAATTCCTTAGATCAAGGAAACTGTTGAGTCATCTCGAAGTGTTTTAAAATATGTATATAATCATACATATGTTCTTACACTCACGAGATGAATTACAGGGAACAAAGAGTTGGTTCATCCCATTATCACACATTTAGCGACTAGCTTAATTTCTCTTTAGTCTCTCCAAAAATCAATGTTGGAGTTGTAGAGGATGTTTATGTCATATGAATGGAATTCTTCTGTCTATAGTAATAAAGTGGATGGGCAAGCCATAGATGAGTTGAGATATTAAGTGTGATTGATGAGTGATGGAACAACACTCTCCATCTTTTGATTCATGTAGTGGGGATCTACCTCAACCCCACATACTCTTATGCATGTGGATTTAAGTTTGATGCAGAGGTTATGGATGGATTTTTCCAATGTGTTCAGAGGATGGTGTTAACTCCTACTGAATGCTTGGAGATTTCCAAAAAAAATGAGATATATAAGCTTTGTGCTGGGACATTTGGGTATGGTATGGCTATCCAAGACAGGACCACTAGGATGCTAGGTAAGCTATAAGTAAAATTTGTTTCAAACTTTTAAATTTCATTGTCTTTCCTTTCTATCTTTATGACATTTGTCACTGAGTTATTCAATGGAAACATAATTTGTTCTCTTTCCTTTCCATTTATTTGTTGTATATGTTTGGTGGGAAAGCTATGGCAAAAGAGTCCTAGAGTTGCAAAAACTTTCCATTCGGATGTTGAGTCAAACTTCCATCTCTTCAAGGCGCCAGTGCAAGTAGAGTGTATTTAAAAAGATACACTCCAAGAAGCGCAACAAGTTATTAAAATTTTAATTTTTTATAATTTTATTAATTTTAATTTTAATCACAGGACACCATCCTCTGATTACAAATTGATCCTCATAGAAGTTGTATGTACATCACCTAAATGACATGGTCTATGTCTACTACAATATTAGGTTGTGGGTGAGGCAAATAAACAAAGTACCCGACACAGATGTCATTTCATTAGATGCGCTTGACACCACGAGTCCGTGAAGGGTGGAGATTGAGAGGGATGTCATGGATAAGACACCTAAGTGGTTGGAGCACAATGTTGATGATTTGGAGCAGGAGGAGTGATAAGAGGATGTCCAGGAGTCATCATAGCATGTCCCACTTCTAGGAGAGATATATTTGGAGCAAGAGGAGATTGAGACTTTGTTGGATACAATGTCACGATGTCCAGAGAGATTACCAACTAGGGGAGGAGGTGAAAGACATCCCACTACATCTTCCACCTTATCCCCAAGAGTTTCACTTTCCACCTCAGGCTCAATCTCAACACGTCCACCTACTATTTCTACAGGAAAACCGTAAGTGGTGACCTTTGGTTGTAAAAGAGGTAGATGGAATTGTTGATATCTTAGTGCATCATGATTAGCCATCTAGATTCTCATGAGATACATTTATATTTGTTTTGATGTGAATTTGGATTATCCTACCACGAATTATGAGTCAAACAAATATCATAATTCAGTGTCCATGATTGATGGACCATTAGACATATTATATTGCAACCTTATTTTCATATTTATGTGACAATGTGTTTGTTTGATGTTGATATTGTTTTAGAAGTTAGAAAAAAAAAAAAAAAAATTATATTTTTTAAAGTTTTCCCTTCCAATAATTTTGGTTTTGAATCGATAATTTCGATTTTTATCCCGAGGAAATTTCCCCAAAAAAATATAAAATAAACGAGTATTTACCATTGTCTAGCTGATAACTTATGATCTATGAATTATCCTCAAAGCGAAATCTTTTTTATTTTTTATTTTGGTTATTTAGCTAAAAGTAAAATTTACATTTAATTAAATTTTTAAAATAAAGATTTTCCAGCGTTTTAACATTGAAAAAGATATATATATTCTGAGAGACATTAAGTCGAGCAGATTGGATTGATATGGTATTATAAAATATAATATTTTTAAATATTTTATATTAAAATTTAAAATTTACAATCCGAATAATTATAATATATATATATATATATAAAATTTACCACCCAAAATATTGTGTGGGAGAAGCAAAGGAACAATAAAATGTATAGAGAAAAAACAATTGTATTGCCTACTTGTTGAAATGGTTACATTGTTTTTTATTTTATAGAGAGTATGGAAGCATTTGGAAGATCTAGAGCTTTCTCAAAACAAGATGGAGTGTTGGTGGAATGTTCTGGAGCATTCATGAAAGGCGGTGGGGGAACAGGTATGTGGATATCGGTGGAGAAGAGTTTCAAAGTTTGGTAGGTATAAATTAATACCTCCAACAATCCCCACTAATTTCTACTACTAATTACATCAATATTTTCAATGCCCAATGCTTCTCTCAAATCCTCAAATTGGTCTTGTGCTAAAGCCTTTGTAAATATGTCTGCAAGTTTCTCCTTTGATCTACAATGTCTCCTCCTTAACAAATACATGTCTTGGTTAGGTCTTTATCTGAGTCATGTGATCATCTTCAGTTTCTATCTTCATATGGTTGTGCTTCCTTCCATGTGTTACCATTACAATTCTCAGGAATTATCACACCAAGTGGTTTCTAGTTGACCACAGACTTTGCTTACTCGTGGTTTTGGCCAACCACGAGCTTTGCATGATGGGGAAATTGATTTACACAACACACAATCACTTGAGTTTCATCCTCAAACATTTTTTGCTTCTTCTTTGTTCCTGCATAACATTGATTAATGCTTGAACTTTTGCATCTTTTGCACTTGCAAACAATTGATCATTGATGTCCATATAAAAATAGATCCACCTACCGAGATACATGGGTACCATACGCTGTACTCATCAATTTTCTAAGTATCATTTTCAAGTACATGGTTCATCAATACATTAGACTCTTTTAGTCATAACTTGGTCCCAACCAACTTACACTCTGATATTACTTAATCTCACATTCCTCTCCTTAATCGAAGATCTAACTTCTTTGATCTCCATCAAACTTAGATACGAGTACACCTACCACCCTCGTACCTACCTAGTGGTTAATTCCATAGCTTGATGCCACATCCACTCTTTATGACTAAGAGGAATACACACTACATGATCACTCTAATCCATGTAGGCCTGAATCAACAGGGCTTACTAAACACCTAGGGAATATAGCTTGCCTTGCATATGGCTAAGCTTTACAACTTTGGACCAAAAAACCTCTAGGGTGTCGGGTACTACCGATCATGCACCCCCTACAACATACATGTATCATTTCATCTCAGGTACAAAAATTCCACATTCTTTACTAAATGCCCAACAAATTACAAGCCCATTACATATGCCCATTTACATCTCACCATTAAGCATGGAGTCTTCTTTGTTCTTTACCTCTTCCAATGAGAATCTTTCTTCCTTGTCTTTCACAATCCATTTTTTTGTCTTCTATCACCCTTTGTCTTCTTTATCATGAGTCTATATTTTATTGTTTTACACTGCTTCTTGCATCTTGATTTTCCTTTCAATATACTTTATGTATATGTTTCTTGTTGGAGTTGATCAAGATCCAACAAGACAACCTATGACAACGGATTGACAAACTTAATTGACACACCACTTGTCATGATTTTTACATTACTTAACATTTGATTTGGACTCAACTTTTGACTAGCTTAATAAACAAACTCTTACTTAACACTTATTTTGACTCTTATTGAGATTAATGTAATGAATTTACATTTCAAAACTCCTTTTCACAAAGTTTTTAAACTCATTCACTTGAACTTGACTCAATTCTCTCTAAGCGTGAACCCCACATGACCATTTCAAACACTTTCAACAATGCATTTCACTTCAAAATAAAGTTCTCACCTTACTAAAACATGGAATACATTTACACCACTTGACTCAACTCCCTTGGGAAGATGAGAACCACATGACCACATTTAACACAACCAAGCCTCTTCATATCTCTTTAAACAAATACTTCACTTATGCTATTTCTCTTCATATCTCTTTAAATAAATACTTCACTCATGCTATTTCCTTTTTCCTCTTCGTATCTCTTTAAATAAATACTTCACTCATGCTATTTCCTTTTTCAAAAACCCTTGTAATTTCCATTAAGGTGACTTTGAGTTCACCATTCTCCATTCTTATCCTCACAAACTTTTTCATGACTAATCTTTAGTCACATATGGCATTCCATGCCAAAAAGTAAGATTAACTTGCCTCTTTTAATAAGCAACAGAGCATGCAAATGGCGAGGATGGTGATGTTGGCATCATCTTCAAACCAGCCGATGGCTTTGCGTTCATCCACAGCCGTTCTGCCGGCATTCAACTTCAGACAAACAAACAGTGCGAGTTTTTGAACAACATTAAGTCCTGGTGCTTTATCTCGCAAGCTTACCCTCGTGCATTTCGGAGCTGGTTTTCAGCAGGAAAGACTATTTGGAATCAAAACATCAAATAATTTGAGAGCGCGACACTCATGAAGGCTCGAGATTTCCCCCTTGCACAGCTCAATCGCCATATGTCTTACAGAACGCAACTTCCATCTTGTAGTTTCTCTTTGACTACATGAGCTGCTTCAACGATGGTGGCAGGAGTGAAGGCGGCTTCTAGGACTGCATGCCGCTTCGATCCACGATCCACGACCCCGCTTCGATCCACGACCCCGCGGCTTCCAATGCAGGAGTGAAGGCGACTTCTGGGACTGCATACCGCTTCGATCCACGACCTCGCGGCTTCCAACCTCCTGGCTTCCAATGCAGCAACACTTCTACGACTGCTACCTTCTCATTCTCACAACACTGTCAGCAGAGTCCCACGCCGCGGGCAACACTCACATGAGGGCAACAACAACAGATTTCTTAACAAACCGGAGTGATTCTTCCTTTAATTGGAACAACGACTACAACTTCTTCTCCAACAACAAAAACACAATGTATTTCGCGGATCCTCGGCAATTGCACAGAGAAATACCACGATGAAGCGGAATTGCCCCTCACGCACAGGGGCGTAATGGGTTCGGCCTCTCTTTACAGACTCTCTGCTAACTTGGAAGCTGCGGCTTCCTCTCCAACAACTCGCTCATACTCGACGGCCTCCTCTTCTCGGCTTCGACTCGGCTCCCGCAACTATTCTGACAAGCGACTATTCCGACAAGCGCAACCTCCACTTGGATTCGTTCTCCTTTGCGCAGGTTTCTCCTGAAGCATTTCCTTGCGGACAGACTTCAGGCGCTCTCCAACTCTCTGCGGCCCTCCTTGCGGCCTCCTCAACAAGAATCTCTGCAGCATTCACGGTTCTCCTCAACAGGAAGAACATTTGTTCACCTCGTTGCTCTCCTCATCATCACGCGGACCTCCTCCATGTACTCTCCACTGTTGGGCGACTACTCTCAGGATCCTGGGCCGTCTCGTGAGAGAGTGAGCCCAGTGTTGTGCTCTGATACCAAATGAAGGGGATATAAGCAAAACAAAATAACACAGTAAAGAACAAATACAAATTGTATTGGTCGATCTCAATGAAATGTTTACATCATCATGTTTTTTAGATAATATGGAAGTCTAGAAGTTCTGGAGCATTCACAAAAAATGGACTCAAAAGATGGAATGTCGGTGAAATATTTTGAAACATTTATGAAAGACCATAAAGAAACACTTTTCTGTGAATATATGTGGAGAAAAATCTCAAAATTTGATAGGTAGAAATTAATACGTTTGTTGGAAAATACCCACAACACAATAACAAATATATGGAAAATACCCACAACACACTTAGGAATAGCAGATTGAACATAAGCGAAAACACCAAAAGCACTTTAATCAGCCAAAACAATTATCAGCATTTGAGGTAAGAATTGTGGTTGATGGTGGTAATCCACCTTGGGATATCAGTCCCATAAAGAAGTCCGGCTATAAATTCTTTCGGCATGGAGATGGATAACGGAAGGGGTACAGGTGGATTGGAATATTATGACACACCACTTATAAATGTTATTAACACGAAAGTTATAAATATAATTAACACTAATCATATGTAGTAGACTCTATGTATAGTTAACACGTTAACTTTGGTTGATATGGAGTCCACTGCAGCTACGTAGATTGAATTGTGAGTTCCCTGTTGTAAAGTTAAACGACGGAATCTTTTTATTTTATTCTATATATTAGTACAGATTTAATTTAGTACAAGGATCAGATAAATATTATATTTTATCCAGGTGTAAATATTTTTTCCAGTCTCTAACAAAACATGAAATAAAGAATTAAAGAAATACTATAGTTACCAATTTTAAGTTTAAATTGGAATTTGGATTTGAATTTGAAATAAAAAAAAAAAAATCAATTCTAAAAAATTCACTAGTTTACTTACGAAATTCACTAGTATATTTCACCCAAATTCACCAGTATACTTCACCAAAATTCACTATATTTACCATCTCCAAATATACCTGCACAACCCATCGTATTTTGCTTCCAGGGTCATTCAATGCATCAATCTCCAAAAGCAAGGAGATTCCTCAAATATTTTCTCAGGAGTGGTAATTCCTCTTTTATTTTTAGGTTGGATATAGAACTATCAAGACAATCTGAATTAGTACATAACTTCGACTTCGACCTTAAGATCTTGTAATCATATTGGCTTCTCTTTACCTGTCACAATGCTACATATGTTGATTTCTAAAATAGGAAATAATTTTAGGAGATGGTGTTTATGGATCTGGATCTGTTGTGATCTCTCTACCATAGAGAAGACAAGACAACATTGAAAGACGAATCGAATTTGATCAATAAATCTGCTTATGGCGAATTTTCAAATTTATTTTACCAATTCTGATCATAAATCTGCCAATGGCGAATTTTCAAATTTATTTTACGGATTCTGCTGATAAATCTGCCAATGGCGAATTTTCAAATTTATTTCACTGATTCTCAAGAATTTGGTCATCTCCATATTGAGCTCCTAAACCTCAAAAACTTATTCACATCGAGCTCGTTGTGATGACGTCAATTGCATTGTGAGATTCGTTCTGTGAAGTCAAATGGAGGAGACTTTTAAATTGAGTATGCCAAAATGTTTATTCTGTTTTTACATAATGCTACGCACTCTAGTGATTCTGGTAGGTTAATATGATGAAAAAATGTCGAGCATCCTTGTATTTTATTCTCACTGCATTGTATCTTTTCGCTTTGTTTATATCTTTATAGTGTTTATGGGTATTGTCTATATTTTCGTAGATTTTATTAGTTAAATTGTTGGGGAAGGGATTCCTTGTCCCATAATCAAAGAGATCTCATACACCAATTTAGTGTGCTTGGCCATAACTTTAAAAATAGATTATTATTAATAATAATAATATAATAAATATCATTGATTAGTGCTAAATATTTAAACCAAACCAGATAACTTCTAAATTACCTTATAAATACATGGATACAACCAGCGTTGAGTAATTTTCAAATACGAAGATCAAAGTAAAATCAAATATCGAAGGCTTACTGCATTGTGAGTGAACTCTTGTTGGTTGGAAATATTAACTATAAGTAATGAGTTTCACGGTTAAGCAGACTCTGTCTCTCACACAAAACAAAGTCTTTTAGTCTGTTAGACACGGCCAGGAAGAACGAAGAGGAAGAGTGTTAGCAGGAGTTTATTTAACCAGGCGATTTTTATCTTTTTAGAGTTCTGTTATGTAGATAAGAGTCAGTCAAGTTATTCTCATCTTAATTGTTTGAGTCAGTTAGTTTCAATCGGAAGTTTTTGGTTTCATGTTCAAATTTATCAAATTTATAAGTAGTGGATAAACAGAGAAGTAGAGAGAACATAGTCTATAGTTAGCAAGTATCAGCAGTTGTAAGAAATCAAGAAGTCTGAGAGCACAAGCTTTTGTGTTTGTAAGTCAGAAGAAGTCTGAGAGCACAAGCTCTGGTGTTTGTAAGTCAGCAGAAGTTGTTGGAGTAGAAGTTCTGAACAATATTATATTTTGTATTAGCACACAATATCAGTTTGTTAATATATATCAGTTAATATATATCAAGTATTTTGTGTGTTGACATATTCATGTGTATTTCTGAGTTCTATTGTGTTTGTGATTTTATATGTTAAAAGAATATCAATGTAAAAAAATTGTTTTATTAAATGTTATTATCAACAATAATAATAATAATAATAATATTCACCTATTTTTAAGGTCAAGGTGAAGCTATTTTGATAAAATCTACTGAGATATACATACCCTACCCCTCTAGATTTAAACTTATAACCTCTTAAAAGGAAACACATGTTTTTAACCATTAATCTGTAAACTGAACAATAAATCCTGAAAATTCAGCAACAAAGAATTTCATTAAGCATCTTTAAAACTGCACTGTGAAGTGTTTGTGAACAAAAATATATTTCTTTTACATGATTTAGCAGCATTCACGAGCCAGAGTCTCGTTACATGATTTAGCATTCACGAGGAAGTATCTGATATTGTGGCTTCACATGAGAAAAGTTGTTGAGAGATAGACCGAAATACTAAACATTTACATATATGTGGAATGAATTGCGCAGGAATTTACAGATGAAAGGAAAGAAATTAGACAGACGATAAAACTAAACTATCTCATGAAATGTACTCTGTAATGTTCTTTTTTCTCGATTCGTTTTTCTTTTTCACGATTCGAGCGTAGATGTGCGACAAAGCAATCCACAAAAAATAAACCAATTAAATGGAGACTAAACCTCGTAGGAAATTAGCGCTTGGAGGCGGCGTTCTAACAGTGCGAAGTTGTCATCTCGCTTGATCAAACTCAATCGGACATATCGCTTCTCTCCTCCAAACAATTCGCCCGCTCGCCCGATGATGCCTCCACTTTTGAGCACTGCTGTGCAGTCTTCATCTTCATCTCTCTCGCATTTCAGCCACGCGTACGCTGAACAAACAGTAATCACACAATGACCTCAGTATATCAATAATATCACAAGACCAGTTAACAAATCCCTGTTTCAAACCATGAAAACATATATACCTGGCGAAGCCCTAGTGGTGGTGGAGAAAAAATTGCAGTGGTTAGCAGTCAAGTTTTGAAGGGAGAAACGGTCGGAGCCACCGAAGATCTTTTCCAGTCTTTGCCACCGTTCTTGCATTACAAAGTAGGCGTAATGAAAAAGAAGCTCGTGATGCTTTTGATCATCATATGTCTTCCCCTCTTCCAATTTGCGTTTTTGGGACTTCTCTTGCCTCCCATAACCAGCTATCACTGTTTTCAATATTCTACTTGCCCTCAGCTGTGTATCATGTGATACGCCAAACGTATTCTCTAAAACGTATTCAGACATCTTTTCGTACACATCATAGTCTTTCACAATAGCCCATCTGCAAATAGAGAATTTCTGGGCTCGTTTGAATCATATTTAAAAACGGTTTAAGAGCCCAGATGAAAAATAAATAAAGAAGTACTAGTTAATGAAAATGAAGATGAAATGAGTAATCAGTACCCCAGCCTGCTTCCCCCGTGTCCAGTGAGCTTGGAGAGGGTGAAGAGCATCACATCCTCGTCAGCTGGTTCAGTGATCGCAGTGTAGTGAGGCCAGTAGTAGGCGTGATCATAAACATTCCTCACGTCTTCTCCCTCTAACACGCCTTT
>SNQJ01S0071239.1:0-16165 GCA_010110895.2 Picea sitchensis | reverse complement strand
AATATAATAATTTATTTTTATAATTAATTTCATTTATTTATTTTTATAATTCTTTATATTAAATAAATCAGAAATTAATATGAATTTGTTATAGGACGTAGTAGGATCCATATGGATGCTATATCGAAAATGATACAGAAAACGATATTTCAAAATAAAACAAAGAATTTACCTTCGTAGATCAAAGATAATACAGACGGCCATATTTCAAAATAAAACAAACGGCCATATTTCAGAATAAAACAAAGAACTTACCTTCTATTTTGCTTAGCAAAGGAGTTTCGAGAATTTAGCTTCCTAGATAAAAAAAAAATAAGGAGTTTCCAGAATTTAGCTTCCTAGATAAAAAAAATAATACGGACGGCCATATTTCAAAATAAAACAAAGAACTTGCCTTCCATTTTGTTTAGCAGAGGAGTTTCTACAAAGCCTGGACATACAAGCGTCACTCCAATGTTAAAGGGCAGCAGCTCAAGCCTGAGAGCCTCCGCAAGTCCTTTGATCGCATATTTAGTGGAACTGTAAACGCCACCGCCATACAAAGGATACTGCAAACATCATGCCCACATTAAATATATAAAATGTCCTCACTAAACTGAACTGTCTCAAAAATCTTCACAAAAATGTGTTTCTAAACCCTCATGAACCCTAATAATATGGCTATTATTATGAACCCTAATAATATGGTTATTATTATTATTTACCAAGGACCCAAGTGAACCCATGAGGACAATAGCTAAGGGGTGCCTGTAGCTTCTCTGCTTCAACAATGGAAGAGCCGCCCGGAGTGTATAAATTGTCCCAGTGAGGTTGGTACCAATTATGTCATCAATCCACTCAATGGATTGTTGCTCCAAATATGAAACACCGACAATCCCGGCATTGCACACAAGCAAATCAATTGGCGTCCACAGGAAGGATTCATTTATAGCTGCAGAAATGGCGTCGTAGTCTTTTACATCTGCAACCTATATAAAACAATTAATTAGGTCTACATATACTCTCTCAATATATCCATATCTATACGTATCTCAGTGTATATATTCATGTTTGTGCAGATGCAGAGAGATGAATACCTTGAGATTAATCCTGTCTTTCTCGCACCCAATTTCCTTTAGCATTTCTTCAACGGCCTTCTTGAGATTAGAGAGATTTCTCGCGATTATTGTCACGTAAGAGCCCTGTGCAAGGGCTTGTTTGGCGATCTCCAGTCCTATTCCACTTGAACCTCCTGTTATCAATACATGCTTGCTTTTCAAGCTGTGAAAGGTGGGTGTACGCTTCCATAGGGACAGGAGAAAGCAGATGAATAAGAAGGTTGCTGTGATAGACAGGGCACCGATCACTTGCAAAGGGTCAGCCATGATGGAAACAGGATTTTTGAGGATGGTTTGCCTAATATTTAAGAATATATATAGTTAAATGTACTGGGTGGAGTCCATAAKATACAAGTGCTGAATCAATATGGTWTCAATTAAGAGTGAACAAAAGTTTTCAATAAACATATTCTTCTTATGWAACAAAAACAGGATGGATGGTCATGTTCAAAGGTAAATCACCGCAATGAATAACACAAGGACACACAAGTTGTTATAGCTAMMAGTTAGGGCAGAAATCATGAGCTCTCAGTGGACATAATACATGGAAATACACATACACCACGGACCTGCCATATCTTGTCACAGATTACTACTATTTCGAGTTGAAGCTAGGCATACTATGAGATGGGTGGGTTGTSCACAGTGGAGAKTTAATGGCACATGCATGACATTAATCAAGGCAACTCCAGTCAKTCAYTGTCATAGACAAGTAATTTCAATGGCAGTCGCCCTATAATGCCGTACCATTTCACCGCGTACTYTATAAGAAGCAAGTTTACAARGAAGTCCAGTTTCTACCTTGAGAGAGACAGACGAGATAAAAATAAATTTATCTATCAATGTCATATAGAACCATATTTATGAATGTATCAATGTGTAYTCATCTAGTATAGGCTGTTTGGTTACTTATTTATGAATCTCCCTGCTGGAATTTGAATTCAGCGTTCTCTCATTTATTATGGGGTCGCAAGCTCCAAACTTTTCTGTCACTGTTACCATAATGAAACCATCCCCTATCCCTTATGGCTCACAGAGCCTTCATTGTCATAAATATGCACWGAGTAAAGTTCGGTGGAGATTATTAATAGCCACAGCAGGTACATATAGCTTTAACTAGATTGGAAAAACCAGCTCACCTGGGAGAATGTAGGTTCAAGAGCTGTATGTGTTTTGAGAAATTATAGGTTAATTTTAATTTGTTGGTCATTATTCTTTTCAACCTGTATTAAATTGGAAGAACCAGCTCACCCTCGGAGAATGTGGCTGTATGAGTCTTTGAGAAATTATAGGTTAATTTTAATTTGTTAGTCCTTATGACTTTCAACCTGTATTTTTTTTTTTTTCTTCTTCTTCAAGTTTATACTTTTTAACTTTTAGGTTTTTTTTTGTTTTGTTTTTTCCATTTTGTTTTAATTCTGGGCAATAAGAAAAGAGGATTTTATTGAAAGATCTGTGAGCAATGGTTATATCTGTAAATTTAAGTAATTAAATTTATATAATCAAAATGTTTTAAGAGTTTTTCAAGATGTTAAATCTATTTATGTATTCAAAAATACAATTTAAGCAACAACAAAAAATAACCATATTATCCAAATTCCAACCAGAAAAATAAAAAGTTTATCCAACTTTTTCTTTTATTATTATTAAACGATAAACTCTGATAGAAACCTATTCATGTTCGAACCTATTCATGTTCTTAGAAAGGATTTTGAATCAATTTTTTTTTATTAAACGATGAACCCGGGTGGGAACCCTATTCATGTTCTTATAAAGGATTTTGAATTATGGTTGGACGTGCTTTTAAAACTATTAAAGGCAGAAAATTATATTGTAATTAAAAGGGTGGAATTTTGGAAAGGCGTGGGGCAGGATGTCGGTTCAGGAGCTGTGTATTTTTGAGAAAAAGCACAATGAAGTCACAGTTCCCGAACCCTCGGAATTTGGAAATATGGCTCCTCGTAGAGCCAAAGAGCCTTTTAATAGCCTTTCCAATATTATTCCTCAAAATTTGCAAAAACCCTTTTTAAAACCTTTTCCACAAATGCACATAGCTAGTTAGAAGAATTATAAATTAAAAAAAAAAAAAAAAAACTCAATTTAAACCATGAAGATGACAAGTCCTTGCAAATATGAGTTAAAAAAAACATATTTAGGAATTTGACATGTATCATCACTGTACAAAACATTAAAGTGACAAGTCTTTTAATCTAAGCTCGAATTTTATATCAAACCCTTGCAAATATAAGTGACAAGTCTTTTAATTTAAGCTCGAATTTGATATAAAATATTTGTAAATATCATTGAAAAAACAAAGAAAATAATTTAATTTAAAAAAAAAAAGTTTTATATAAAATATTTGCAAATATGATTGAAGAAAACATAAATAAAGAAAATACTTTTAAAAAAACAAAATACATAAATTTAATGATAAGTTACAGATTATATATTTTTATCGTGAAGAATATCCAACTTGTTATACATTTTTATGGTGAAGAATATCCAACTTGCTATACAGCATTGAATGTTATGGCTAAAACAATATGTTTTTGTATCTAAATTTTTCTATCAGCAATCTATACGACACTAATAACAACTTCAAATCCAATAATCTATATACACTACCTACAACAGTATTCAATGCTGTGTAACATTGTCCACCCATCTTTAAAAAGCTTTCAACAAACAAACAACAATAATATTGGCCACCCATCTTTGTATCTGAATTTTTCTATCAACAATCTATACAACACTAATAACAACTTCAAATCCAGTAACCTATATGCACTACCTACTTCAGCATTCAATGATGTATAATATTGGCCACCCATCTTTAAAAAGCTTTTGACAAACAAACAACAATAATATTGGCCACCCATCTTTAAAAAGCTTTTGACAAACAAACAACAACACACTAGGGAGGCCCCACCAATAAGAAATATTCAAGCATGCATTGAGAGAGCAAATAAAGCTTCATACATACACTTTTATTAGATTCAAATTGGAACAATATATAGAATTTTTTGATTTGTTGTGAGATCTAATTTATTCTAAATTTAAGTGGAGAAGTTTAGCAAATATCTCAACTATCTCTAACAAAACCCAACAAAATCTAACTACATTAATGGAAGCATTATCTCTAACACCACCCATCTTTAAAAAAAACTTTTAACAAACAAACAACATACCAAAAAAACCAAAACAATAAAAAACCAAAACAATAAAGTATCAAAAGCTATCCAATATTATGTACGGCATATTAACATCCTTTAAAGGCATTTTGTAACTGTGTCAATCCTTTACTCAACTTTACTGACTATACACCGAGTTTGGTATGAGAATGAATTCCCTCATGAATGTTATTTTGGCTACATGCTTCAGCGTTGGCAAATATCAAACACTATGGAGACATGAAACGAATACATGTTAATCATGAGTGGCATATTGATATTATGAATAAATGGATTATTTATAGTTTCAACTTGTGATCTTCGTTCTCGTAATTCTCAATGAAATTTATAAGCAGAACCAGGTGTATGTGATTGTTCTAAGGTGACAGACATTTAGAATTTACAGTGATAAAGAATAAGAATTAGAACCAAAAATCTAACTTAAGTTAAAAGTGAGCTATGACAGCGGATGTATAACAATCTCCTGTGCGATCGATGGATTTCAGTAAACGTTGGCTTGCCATTCAGAGGTTTGTCATTTCATTTCTTTTAATCCAAATTTGAAAACACTGTTAAAGAAAATTGTCCACCACATATCGTTAGAGTGGTGTTAATAAAAGTTGATTGAAAGATAAGTCGATGTTGTGAAATCTATCATAAACGTGTCAAGGAAGAAAAAAATCCTCCAATTTTATTAATCAGTTGTCCTGTAATTCTGACAATCTGAATTGATTCAGAAGTCATAAATTATACATAGAATTGATTCAGAAGTCATAAATTATACATAGATTGTAGTTTTTAATGAATGTAATTGTAGTTTTCAGATTATTTCCATTTAACTGCCGAACTTGGACCAAAATCCTGAAATTACAGGAAAAAAGGAGATTTATTTAGTGATTAGCCTAAGCCACTTCATTTGTTGTAGTTGAATCTCAGTTTTACAATTATAGCATTTGGCTTAGTTTTTCTATATTTAAAACTAATAACACCAAGGCATTCATGACATTAATGTGTAGATAAAAGTATATTTAGCATATACTACAGGGAAAAAAACATTATTAATGTGCTAATTATAAGTGTGTGATTATTAATATTAATGTGGAGAAAAACATTATTAATGTGCTAACTATAAGTCATGTGGTTGTTGCTAGTAATTATTGGTGGGTGCACTAAGATATGTTCATATAATTAGTATCATATATTTATATGAACAAAGTTAATACACAACTAAATAGTTTTTTTTTTTAAGTCAACTATATTAATATATACAAACTCTACACTAGAGGAATAACCAGTTCATTGTCTTGGCAAACCATGACAGTATTTCAAGATCAAAAATAAAAAAAAGATTCTACTATAGAGGGACACAATATGGTTGTATATGTCTAAACATGAGACTGTAGCAAAGTTCGAGAGGTTCTATAAACTAGAGAAAACTAGATATGACTACAAAACATCAAGAAAAAAATGATTCTAATGAACATTAAAAACCCGGGGTTCTAGATCAATTGGGCAATCAACCGCAGCAACAAAATCCCCTTTGCCCAGACCTACATCAGGTGGATGGAAGAAACCCCTGTCCCTACGTGCAATTCAAGTCATGACCTCTAACGGATATGCATTATGAAATTCCAGCATTTCCATTCATCTTTTAAGATGGTGAAAATTCTCATCTTTTGACATCATGCCAAATGCTACCATTGTTTTTATATGCCAGTATTGTTTGACAACACAAGTGTTCCAACAGAGGACAAACACCCACTCACACAACGAGATCAAATATCAACACACCGATGTTTTGATGTGGTAAAACCCCTACGAGGAAACATCCACAGCCCCAACCAACACGACCACTTGCAGCAGTTTATTAATGCAAAAGAAAAATATTACAGAGAGATTTTACAAGATAGTTTATCACAATCGACCATTGACAAATGATCCTCCACGCTCTTTAAATAGAGATCGTGGACCAATCGAGTATTAAGACACAATCAATGGCCATTAATATCGAGGAGAATATGAACCGTTGGATCACTCTATGTCGGGAACATATCGTGACCATCGAATTTCCTAACTACAAATGCATACTAAATAAACACACTAAGAAACACATTTTTAGCTAACAACACATTAGACCAAGTATATCTTAACTAAATCCTAAGTGTCTAAATATCGTAACATCCCCCCTTAAGAACAACTCGGGATAGGATTGAAGGATTTATAATAGTGACACAATAAGAGAAGGAAGGAGGCATTAGAGCCTATCCTCCCTTGATGACAACTTTTTGAACTCCTAACATAGATCGAAGTTTGGAAAACTTTGCTTCGGTAAGAAGCTTTGTGAAAATGTCTGCAACTTGATCTTCAGTAGGGCAAAAGAGCACTTCAATAACTTGATCATGAATGAGCTTTTTGATGAAGTGCATGTGTAGCTCGATGTGTTGCTACGATGATGGTGAACTGGGTCTTTGGAAAGCTTGATGGCACTCTGATTGTCGCACCAAAGGCTGGTCGGATGCTGCTACTGGATTCCAAAATCTAAAAGGATCTGTTGAAGCCACAAGGCTTCCTAAATTGCATTTATCGTTTCTCGATACTCTACTTTTGTTTAAGAAAGTGAAATAGCATGTTGTTTCTTACATGCCCAAGTAACAGTTCCTGAACCAAGGCTGAAAACATAACCTGTAGTAGATTTCCAATCTTCGGGGTCATCGGCCCAATCTGAATCAGTGAAACCAACCAATAAAGGAGTCTCCCCTGAACTGTAATGTATCCTGAACTAAACTTTTCCACAGACATAGCGAAGTATCCTTTTAGCTACTTTCGAATGGCTTTCATGGGGTATTTGCATATACCTGGAAACAAGACCAACAACAAAGGAAAGATCAGGACGGATATGTGTCAAGTATAAGAGGATACCAACTAACTGACGGTACAAGGTGGCATCAACTTAGAGAGAAGTATAGGTGGCAGCAAGCTTGACTCAAGACTAGAAGGGAGAAGGGGTTGGTTTACAATCTTCCATGTGAAAGCAACGAAGAAGGTCACAAGCATACTTAGACTGAGAAAGAAAAATTCCTTCATTGATTTGTAAAAATTGGACGACTAGTAAATAGTGCAAAAAGCCTAAGTCTGTCATTTCAAATTTCTCTTTAAGGCTGGTTTTCACATGGTTTAAAAGTTTTGAGTCGCTACCAGTAAGGATAAGGTCATCAACATAAAGGATACGGATTATGATATGGATTCCTATTTTCTTGGTATATACATTAGGATTATAATGCCATCTAGAGAATCCAACGTCAATAAGAAAGTTGTCCATTTTGGCATTCCAAGCTCGGGGAGCTTTCTTAAGACCATAAAGAGATTTCTTAAGGTGACAAACAAGGTTAGATTCATTATGGACATAACCAGGAGGTTGTTCCATGTTGAAGGAGGACTTAACATCCATCTGATGGAGCTCCCATTTATGTGAGGCAACAAGGGAAAGAAAAAGGCGGATGGAATTCATTTTGGCTACAGGGGCAAAGGTTTCATTATAGTCAATTCCTTCAACTTGGGAAAATGCTTTGGCAACTAATTAATCCTTGTGTCTTTCAACAATTCCCTTTGATGCATACTTAGTTATGTAGACCCATTTACATCTAACAAGTTTTCTTCCTTTTGGAAGAGGTACAAGATCCCAAGTATTGTTTTCCATTGAAGAATGATGCTCTTCATTCATTGTTGTATCCCAATCTGGATAACCTGAAGCTTTTGCAAATGTCTCTAGATCATGAGTCTCTGAAAGTTGAGCCAAAAGAGAAGAGGCTCGCTGGAACGTTGAACGTGTCCGACGTTGATCTGAAGGATCACCGACAACATCACCAACTGTTTCTCATGTTGAATAGACCCATCTAGGAAGCGGTAGAGTTGGTGTTGGTTCAGGTTCAAAGGACTCGTCTAAAGGAAGGTGAGCAGGCAGAGGTGGATTTTCATCCTCATTGTCATCATCTAAAGAAGAAACCACAATAGGAATAGAAAAATGAACAAACGTTGAAGATGGATCGTAGGCCAAAGAAGGCACAATCATTGAATTAGGCTCGCAGGCCAAGAGATTTTCATCAAATTTAACATCTCTTCTAATAATAATTTCATTACAATGTGGTTTAAGAAGTCTACAACCTTTGACATCTTCAGAATAACCAACAAATACACACTTCTCACTTTTAGGCTGCAATGTTTTCATTTTCTCATCAAGAATGTGAGCCCATGCTATACTTCCAAATACACAGAAGTGACTTATATCTGTTTTAATTTTAGTCCAAGCTTCTTTCAGTGTTATATTTTTAAGATCCTTTGTGGGAGTGTGACTTACTATGTAATTTGCACGGTTGATGGATTTTTCCCAATTCTTTATACTTAATCCCTTAGATTGGATCATACAATTAGCCATTTCTTTTAATGTGCAATTATTTCTCTCAGCAACACCAGTTTGTTGTGGTGTATATGGAACAATGTGTTGCATTTGGATGCCTTGTGTAGTGTAGTAACTTGTAAAATTAGTGTTCACATATTCGCCTACATTATCTGTTCTTAACCTTTGAATTTGATGTCCAAATTGTTTTTCTACAAGGGCCTTGTAGACCAAAAACTTGTCAAAAACTTTGCTCTTCAGTTTTAAGAAGTAAACCCAAGTACATCTGGGAAAGTCATCAATGAAAGTTAAGAAATACTTGCACCTAGAAAAGAAGGAGAATAAAGTGGACCACACAAGTCACTGTGAACAATATGCAAAGGGCCCGAGGCTGCCAAGAGTCACATTTGCCAAAATTGTCCCGATGATGTTTTCCGAGAACACAATCGGCACAAACACCATCTCTGCATGAAACAAGAGAAAGACCAATCATCATATTTTGATTACATAGTTGTTGTAATGAGTGATAGTTTAGATGACAAAACCACTAATGCCAAAGTTTGCTCAAGTCATCACTATGAGCAACAAAAACTGCTAGAAAATATGAAGACCCAAAGTTTTCAAGCTTGTACAATCTTGTAATATCATTAGCAATTCCAGTTGCAAGAACATGCTTAGGATCTTTTAGATCCTTGATTACAACTTGGTGAGGTAAAATCTCTACGGTTTTAGAGTGATTTGATATACTGATAGAATATTACAAGAAAGAATCGGAACACATAATACATCATTGAAATGACCATTATCTACTTGAATTGTTCTAGATACTACAACACTAAGAGATCTATCATCACCAACAAATATTTTCTTGGTGTTACATTCATTTAGAGAAGAAAATATGTCTTTATCCTTAGCCATATGATAAGATTATCCAGAATCAATAAGCCACTCATTAGAAGAAGAAGTAGAAGTTGCATTGAAGGATAAACCAGAAGAAGAAAGTGCATGTCAATAAGAAGAGGAAGAAGAAGTAGAATCAATACTAAAGAAAAAAGTGCATGTCAATAAGAAGAGGAAGAAGAAGTAGAATCAATACTAATGTTGTTCTTCTTCATCATTTATTATAAAGATGCCATATTCTTGAAACCTTTGGACTCATCATGACCATCTTTATCACAAAAGTTGCAATGTTCGTCAGTCTTCTTATTTTTATATTTTTCTCCTTTGTCACCATTAGGAGATGAAGTTGTCTGAGTGGGTTTGGGACCCTTATGTTGCATGTTGTTGTGGTGAGGATGTCACTTCTTGGGATTCTTGGGTGTATCTTTCTGTTGGGCGACTAAGGCTTTGTTGGAGGTACCTGTAGTGATAATCACTCCAAGTTGTACAAGCTTATCTTGCTCTCTAATCAAAGCATCACAAAATGACTCAAGAGTGGGCTTTTAATAAATGTTATGAGGAAAATCACTCTATGGCATGGGGTAAACCACAACAGATGGAAATAACTGCAAAATCAACTCTAATCTCAAGTATGCTATATAAACAAATATGCTAACAAGACAAGATAAAGAGCCTACCTCGTCTAGACGTTCGATGAATTCCATCGTTGAGCACTTGACTCAAAGAAATACACCTGCAACTTGTCTTCAACAACCAAGATACGCAATCATATGGTGATAATATATAAAGTTAGCACATTCAATAACACAATCCATCAATATTCATAAAAAATATTCCCATGGAATAAAAATTCAAATATTTGCAAGACATTAATTGGACGAGAAAATAGTATTTCTATTAAAATGTAATCAACAAAATTGTATAAGTGACAAAATTTTGTGTTGACACGTTCGGAACCAAGAAACTAAATCCCTAATAGTAGGGACTCCACCACTTCAACCCTCCACCAAAGGAAAGCTCATATAAGAGAGATAGTGAGGTTCTCCATCAAATAGGGAAGAGCTTGGGGGATGAACAATGTGTTCAAACTTAAAAGGACAAAGGGATGCGGATTCAATATGAAGTGAATAATTTCTCCAGAGCAACTTTGCACTCAAAGTTGAATTCTTTATGTACCCTTCCACACCTTGGATATGGCCCATTTATAGCCTTCAAATGAAACTGAAGGGCCGATTCAGAACGTTTCTAGTATATGGAAGGTCAAGGATCATGGATCCTGTGATGTGACATGGAAACCCGACACCATTTTTTATTTTTTAGCAAAAAACCTGATGTACATGGGTTGTAATGGTGCAACCAGCATATGCACATGTTGTATAGCTATTAGGGCGCGTATATGTGGAAAAATACAATTTTTATCTCTGGGAACTGTAAAAAGGGACTTCAATTCTACATAGGGAAATGGAAAAAGGCCCTTTATGCAAGTTTCCATAGGGTGAGACAAATCTTTCTATAACAGATTCCCCCTAATGTGTGAGTTTAGAGGAGTATTTGCGATGAATAAAATACATTATAATACTCATAAGTGGAGTAATGGAGACCTAGCTAGACGAACTATTTGCTCATAAGAATATTACAGTCCATAATGACTTTGTGCACATGGCTTCCAATTTCAATTACACTGCAGATCCATGTGAAAATATACCAAACAACTATCTATGGCCATGAATAGGCAATACAAGAGTGGATACATGCTATAGGATGTCATAGTCATGAACAAAGCCCAGTGAAAACTAGTCTCAAAATCAATCTGAAGATGTTTGTATACAATAGAGTACAATCTGATCTCCTATGATCACTGAAGTCATATAGGTATTGGTCTAATGAAATATAGCAACAACTCTTTAAAGATGCGACTATGAACCGATGTCTTCAAGTCTTCTACATGATCCGCCAAAGGTGCAAGTCTACATTATGTGAATAAAGGAGTTGAGGTCGAACACAATGAGACTTCATATGATTATCATTCATTAAGGTATATCCTTAACAAACACGAGACAACCTATCGATAATGAAATTGGGTATCAAGGCACTGAGTACATTCTTACAAGTGAGAATAAAGGTGTTGAGGTCTAACACTTGAAGAATCCATTGATCATGAGACATTGATGTATTCCCAACTGTCGATGGTGAGAGAACTTGCCACTGATGACTGCAAGCCTCTAGGTACTTATAGGACTCTAGGTCTCATTTTCAGAATGGATGGGTTGAATTTGATGGAAGGAGACCTGCTGAAAGGAGAGCATTAAGTCATCTCTCATCATTCAACATGAGGTACAAAGTAAGATCTTTATGATTTGGAGGAACTCGGACAAATAACATGTTCACGAACCAATGAACCTATGTGTCTTTCACATGCACTAGATGCAAGCAATGCACGAAAAATACCCTTTCAATAAAAACCAATGAGGAAAATTGTCGACAAAGGAGAGGAAACCACCAATAAGTATAATGGCATTCAAGGCACTGCACGAAACCCAATGTGTGAATAGATTTATTTCCTTTGAACACAAGGGAATATCCCCAATCAATGACCAATGAGGAAATGCCGACTATTGGGTTCAAGGTTACCTACCCATAGTGAAAGTAGGACCAGGGTGCACGATAGGACTATAGCTTCATGTAACTATGAGACACACTGAGGGTATGGCCAACATGAAAAGTCAAGGGTTCTGAGAAATGACTGACACAGGATTATAGGCATCCTTTGAACAAGAACATGATACATATGGATGACTCTGGAAGCATGGACTCAATGATGAAACTTTGTGATGTAGGAGGCATCAATTAAACTCTCCATAGGGACTAGAAGAGTAACCAGTTGGAGGAGCAAAATTTTAGTAATGAGCTCAGCTTCCTAAGGTCATGCTAAACCAAAAATTTTGATGACAAGTGGACTCAAAAGTTTGTGCTATGTTCAAAGGTGACATGAATGCTGCCAACATATGATAATATTCTCTTCCCACCCGCCATTTTTTGTTTTTTCATAGTCAAATGAATGCTATGATATAGAGGAGGAAACGAGTGTCGTTGGTAAGAAATTAGTTCCAACAATGGAACATACCTATGCTCAATGAAAGGGAGTGCATGCAGGACATGGACACTCGGAGGAATGTTTCCTCTTGGGGTATAGGGTGTCAAGCTGCAAAGGATATAAACAAGGCTCTGCTTGGCTGATGATGAAACCTCCTGATGTGATAGGATTATAATACGAAAGCGGGAACCGATTGATCCATATTTTATGAGAATAACGAAATGAATACGTATTATTAAAATATTCTTAACACAGAATAACAGAGATACAATAAAAATTGTTTTCTATTCAATAAGGAAATAAGTTGAAACTATAAATGTAGTGAAAAACAAACTAGTTGGAATGGTGGCAGCTTATCTCTTAGAAGATATGTGACGAATATGCTCATTGGCAAGAATATTATTACAATGAGGATCTAAAGGCCTTTTTTACAATAAACAGGAATGTCAAAAACCCTATACATCCAAAATCCTAACCCTAGGAGATGAAGCGCCAAAAGTCATTTGGGCCCCGTTTCGGTAAGTTAGTACATCAACTTTCCGGGGTTGTAACTTTTGCATACAATCTTCATTTTAGGTGCATGATATCCCGTTGGAAAGGTATAGTCGGGGAGATTCATTTTGGGGGATCAATTAGAGCCTTTGAATATCATTGAGAAGTGTTGGCCCTCAACCAAGTTTCGAGGAAACCTTGGTCAGGTTTGGACCTCTTTTGGACTTCGACGGGCTGGTCAAAGATGGAGCGCCTAGGCAGAGATGAGATCGTGGATTTCACTTATTTTGTAGGCTATGTGGACCCAAAAAGGGGTTCTTTAGGGTTTTTGTAATGGCTTATGGGATTTCGGCGCATGGGTTTACCCATTATTAGGCCTTATTGTAAAAGTATAAATAAGTAAGAATGTAATGTAAAAAAGAGAAGAGAATAGTGGAAAAAGAGGCTAAGTGCAAGTAGTTCTGAGTTGCTTTGTGAAACAAAATGCATATGTAAGGCTCTGTGCTCAATCGAGAAGTTGGCTCTGTGCCTTGACCTAGTTTTGGGAAGGAGGATCTGGTGCGCAGTGCATAGATCTCATGTCTGGTGTGAAGCTTGGCTCTGTGGCTTAGTACACAGGAGAAACTGAATGTAAGAGATTGAAGAATAATAATGATCTGTAGGATCTTTTAAATGACTATGGTTGAGTTTTAATTTTGCATGCGTTAATTAACCATTTGAGAAACTTAGCGAAAGAATGAGGAAAGAAGAGGAATTATAACAACCATATACACATTTGCATATCTGAAATGAAAGAATAAACAACAAACCATAACACGCAGATTGATAAGAGAGTTCGACACAACTTTGCCTATGTCTCTGGGCCTTTGTCTCTGTGGGGGAGGCTTCTTTATTTCTTTTCAAATTCTCAAAATTAAATTGCTGCAATGCCAAATGGATACAAGACTGATCTGGTCTTGTTCTTCCAGATCTCAAGAACCCTGCAAAGAAAACGGCATGCAAAACGGATGTTCGGAGCTACCAGAAATGATCCGACAACGTCTCCTTCTCAAAAGCTTCAATGCATCAACATGGCTTTGGCTTGGATTTTCTCTAGCATAAATCTGCTCTGACTGCTCTCTCATGGCCTCAAACAGGCTTGGTTTATATATCCTTGAAGTTGGTTGCTCATCTCCAACTTCCTCCAAGCATTTGGCCTCCAAAAATGCCCAATATCCCCCCAAAATGGAGAGAATCAGCTAATAATAGGCATAACATTAATAAAAGAAACCAAAACATAGCAACAAAAACCACTTTATAACAAAATTTGGGCACTAGCCCCTTCCATTGGCACGTGCACCCCCTTAACTCGGTCATATGAGCTATTTTGGGCCGAGCGCGAGCCCATAGGCTACGTGCTAGCCCCTGGTCTCATGCTAACTCCTGGTTTTATGGCAAATGCATAGGACCCGGGCCAAACGTTTAACACCCCACGCCTTTCGGTAGCTGTAACCCCACGGTATTGGTGGCAATGACATAGAACCGTGGATAAAACCCATAACTCCCACTATATACTTGGTAACGGTTACATTGCGTGTGCATTGAACCGAGGGTTGGGGCTAAGTCCCGACCCTCTTCCCCCGCCGACCATACAACAATTTAAATTTAAATTTGAAATGCGCCATTCATATAACAAGAACTAACCATAGGGTGGGCGGTTAGCCCGGCCTGGTCAGTCCACAACCGGAGGGGAGGTCGCCAGTTCAACCCCCATGCAACACATAAAATTTTACATGTAACCAACAACCAATCACGTGGCAGCCCAGGACTGGGCCACGTGGCACCTTTACCAACCAATAGATGAATGCCACATGTCAGTCGCTAATTCGTCCACATGTTTTCCACACATCCAGTGCCGTACTGCCCAGTCAGCCTGCCACGTCAGCTGCTGACGTCACCCTGCCACGTGTCACCCTTTTAGTGGTGACACATGTCACCTCAGGATTAGTCCAACCATATGCCAAAACGACCAAATCTGCATGCCATGTGTCACTCCCTGGAGCTGCCACATGTCGATGTACGGACCTGCCATGTGTCATTGTACGGACCTGCCACATCAACGTCCATACAGACTGTACGAACTGCACAGTCAACAATTTTTTTATTTTTTTTTTGCCTGTTTGACTTTTTAGACAGAACGTGATATATTCTCCATACGGATCCCGTTTGACAAAGTAAATATACCACCAAAATCAGGAAGACGAGACAGACACAATGGCACAGGTTTCATCGCATTCCGAGCACTTTCATTTTTGAGCATTTTTCAAGCCCTATTAGGCTTCTGGATCCGATTTCAGATCACACCTCCCCACAAAAAGACCTTTTGGTCCTCAAAAGGTTACTGACAAGTCAACAAGCTCGGGATAGGCCACTCGGCTTGTCCTCTGTCTCTGAACTCTGTCTTGTGCACCTGTCTCATCAAGATCAACTGTAACACAATCATGAAAACTGACAGTATATTGTTAGCCATTTGAACCCTATTACATCTTACTGAAGCCACTATCATCCATGTAGAAAACATTGCTAATGATAGTATCAAGAAGACGACTGCAAATGAGCTGATATACTTGAAATATCTGCACGACATGAGCTTATCTTGAAGCAACTTATGATTGATTTTCCATTCAACAACCATGTCTTGTTCTTGCTTAAGATCAATTACTTCATTTGAAACAATTAGTGGTTTGTTGCTTACTTGCATTGCCTTCGTTAATTGTTCCATTGTTTGAAGTGTTTTACTTGCTTTAACATGATGAGCATGAACCACATAATCATGACCTGCTTTAGTGAATTGATACTGATTCTTTGTTCTGTAGAAGATTGCCTTACGATCATACAAATATGGGCTACCTAAGACCATTCCACATTCTTTTAACGACACAACATCACAAGTTACTTCATCCACATACTTAGATGAAATTGCAAATTTGATTGTGCACTGCTTTGTTATGTGCATCTGATGATGATTGCTTATCCATTT
>SNQJ01S0071238.1:14710-38377 GCA_010110895.2 Picea sitchensis | reverse complement strand
CATTCAAATTATGTGTATAGCAGCTTAAGGGTTTTAGAGATATGTGTTGTGAGAGCAGATATGTTTCAACAGTTAGAGCCTTATGACCACAAACACAACTTATTTAAAACAATGTTATGCACTTAAAAGTTTAAGGGTTAACCATTTAGAGAGCAATTTAGGTGTGTGAAGGGTTGGTGCTTAAGATAGTGAAAATACAAACAGCCTAGAACATCAATACCATAAACAGCAGTTGGTAAACTTAAACTCATGCATCTAGATCATCAGTATTTAACCATTAGATTGCGACTTAGTTGTATGTGTAAAGCAAGTTTTAGGATATGTTTGGGAGCTCAAGATTTAGATCACCTGCACACGTTCTAAGATATTCAATCAAATTATAACAACATTATTTATCTATGCAATCTAGAGAGTATAAGCACACTGATTAGACCTCCAACTACTAACCTAAAGAGTGTTCTGTTGTGGCTGTGTGTAGGTGGCCAAACAGGACCGAGAGCAATCTCAACCAGATCAGACCGAGGACAAAATGACTGTGGTGTATTAAGGCCGTGGGCTCAAAGGAGGCTAAGGCCGAGAGCTGTCAGGGATAGGCCAAGGGTTTCTTAGCAGGCTCAGGGCCGTGAGGAAGAGGCTTCCAAGGTGGTTGGGTCGAAAGCTTAAATGAGGTGGGCCGAGAGTAAAAGAAGGTCAGGGAAAGAGGCTTAAAGGGATATGACCGTGAGGTAGGAAATGCATACAAGGTTTGACAGGGTCGTGAGCACTAAGGCTAGAAAAGGCCTCCACAATAGGTCTAAAGCAACAACTCAAATCGCACAACTACTATGCTAAGCTTGAAAGATAAAAATGACTTAGAGAAATCTAACTTAGCAAAGTAAAACCATCATATCATGTGCCTCTAAGATAGGTTAGATACCCTCAACTTGTATGCAAATAATATAAGCTAGATGACCTCAATAAATGACAGATCTAGAACACATAAACCGGTGAAGCTATCTAGCTATATCAGCAAGGTATTAGATCTGCTCTAAAAGAATGAACGAATAAAACAATTTGATATAGATCTAGGTTAATCTAAGGCTATACAAGCAAAAGAAAGATCAGGATCTGAACTATGTTACTTCTAGGGCCCAAATTAGGTTAGAAAAACTGAAATATGTGGAAAAGTGGGGGAGAAAGGGAGAGATGTTACCCAAGCTCTAGCAAGGTGAGCTAGGGGGCCTCCCGGGTGTTTTGAGCAACCAAAACCTTCAAGATCGACGCTGTCCCAAGGCAATATTTGGAAACTGCCAAAGGGGGCTGCAAAACACCCTAGACAATTTATGGAGAAGTTTCCTATGCTTTGCATAGGAATCGCTTAAACAAAAATAGAGTATGGGAATGATATATTTGACCTATCTAAAGCTAAAGAACCAAAGAAATTTGAAAATATATGTGAGATGACTGCGAGGAGAAAGGGTTATGAAGAAGAAAGAAGTTTGGAGTTTGTATAAGCCTCAGGGAGGACTCTTTCGAACCTTGTCCCAAGTGAAGCTTTAGAAAATGACCTGCAAAAGGTAGTACACACAAGCATATGGCATAGATAGATTGCTAGAACAACACTAAGAAGAGATCACTACAAACCTAGGTCATTCCATGAATCATAAACTAGTGATGGAAAACATTCTTAAGCTTACCTAAGTAAAGAACCCTAGGATCAACACCATATACAAATATGCAGAAAACTAAAGCAAATATCACCTCATGTGGTGGAGCATAGAAGATCACTAACAATGCACCATGTTGTCCTCCAAAGCTTTCTTCTTTGGAGGACTACATGGTGCAAGAGTAAGAGAGTGGAGTGAGAAATTTAAGCATAATAGAGTTAGCAAGAGAGAATGGTGAGGAAAAGAGGTGAGGAGGGTTGTATTTATACCCCAAGAGGCAAGTGAAGGCACTTGGATGAACTCAAGTGTCAAAACCACATCAAATGAACAAATCTCAATGAGTGGGCACACCATCTAGAGTTTGAAAACTAGATCTATGGGTAAGATCTATTAGAAGGTGTTAAGGATCAAGCAAAGAGGTGTGAGAGGCCTTGGGATTGATGCACTTAAAGGGGAAGGTGAGAGGTCCAATAATTTTTTAAAAAATCATTTGTGGAGTTTCTACAGAAAGGGAGGCGTAACTCCTCTTGGAGGGGCCCAAAAAATGTAAAATGAAGAAATGGAGGGAATTAATGAGAAAAAGAATTAGTTGGGACCATTCTAGGAATTAAGTGGGGGTCAAAGGGAGTCAAAAATCATGAGAGGGGGCCCCAAAAAAAGTCACAACAACCTCACTTGTGAAAGCATTAACTTTCCCTAGGAGGTGTGAAAATTAGATATAGAAGGTGGGTAAGAGGTTGAAAAGGTTTAAGTTAGGTTTTTGGTAGGGGTTAGGTCTAGAGTGAGTCTAGGAAGACATTGCCACACATGTGGAGTGCCTTGTTTGGCCGTTATGATTAAAATTAAATAATTAGATGGTGTGGGTCGAATTTCCCCTAGGGCAAGAGGAAAAAAATGGTCAAAAGAAAATGGGTAATAGAAGTTAAATTAAGTTGGGAAAAGGTTGGAAGAGGTTGGGTAGGTTAGGAGGTCTTCTTGCCACTTTCCACCCTTTTCATCCCTCCTTAAACCCAAAATTACAATAGTTTTGTGATTTTAATAATAAAATCACCTTAGCAGTACCACAAAATTGTTGTTTTTTGCCCTAATTGACTCTAAGTGGACTTTGACATAGCAAAAATAGTCCAGTTAGAACTTTGAAACTTGAATTCGGTGGGTGTAGGAGGTGCTATTTCCCATTCATTTTGAGCACAAATACCCCTATCTGCAAGGCAGTTTTTACAATATTAAGCTCAAAAATAATTAATTAATTAAATTAATTAATTTGGTAATTAAAAAAACAACAGACTAAATGATTCCTTGACTTGGACCTTTGCACTTTGGCATGGTCATTTACAATAATCCTACAAAGGTTACTCGATTGAATGAGATCATCAGGCGCCTTCCACCACTGGGAGGCGTGGGAGGGAAAAACTCAATTGGAATTAACCCGACTAGTTAGGCGCATTAATCCCAGGGTCTGAAAAAACCTCGATAGAAAGGAACTCCCACGATGTCTACATCCGGGTACTTTGATCTAACTATGATCCAAAATGCAGACATTATTACATTTATTAACCCTTGAGGTCTGCGGAGATTCCGTTTACAAAATATAAGTGCTGGTGTTTAAAAGCACCCAGTAGAACCTGTTGTCTTCGACATAGATAATCTTCATGAAATGGGTTGACCTCCGTGCTAAGCAGTGGTCCAACATGCAGCTCCACACAGGGACATTATGGTTTATCAACTTGAACGAGGCGGAAATCATGCGATAATCCAGCACCTACAAAAGTGAAGCTCACACAATGCGAGCACAAAAACAATTTTAACATTAGTATACATTCATAAACCAATAGTGAGAATAATATATAAACAACATTTACATAGCCAAAATTTCTAAGTACAAAACTAAAATTACAACATGACTATGATATAAAAAAAATTCACAAGCATAGTGCGACATAATAAATTGAAATAATACAAAATTAAGATACAAGGAAAAGGGGTTAGAGATACGTTACGACCACCCATGGAATGGGTGAAATGATACATATTATGCGAATAATCGAGTCGAGGATGACTCACAGACCCTTCCCAAGTTTGATCAACTTTTAACTTTTTTGTGTGGAAGAACCAACCAAGTACCATGCTCTTTCTTCCACTTCAACCAAACAACTTTGGAATATGACAAGCCCTATAAAATCTGAATACTTTGCTGCTCATGAAGGCATCCAAGGTGGGGAGGCCAACCAATACTCATAATGATATGACATTGATAAAGTGGTACTTCCATTTTCCATATAATTTTACGTACTTTTCTTAGTTGGCCGAAGAGAAAGAACATATCCGCAGGGAACCATCATACTGTTTTTCCTCAAAATTTTCAAAATCATTTTTCAAATAAACTGGTTCATCGGGAGGTGGGTGAGAACTCAAATTATCTAGATATTCCAACATTTTCAAACTCAAGTTCCCTTCACCTCGTCAAAGGCAAGATGAAGTGAAGCTCATCCATGGGTTATCCCAGAGTTTCAAATAGGGCTTTTATCTTTTCTCTGTCAAGCTCAAGTCCATGGCGATCTGAATATTCAATGTAAGTTTTCGTGAAATCATCATCCATGATTTCCAATTGGTCTTCTATAGCCACAAATTGTTCATTCATGGCTTCTAGCATTTCTTCATGGGTAAATTTGCATGTTTATAATGGTTTCATCAAGCTCCTCAATGGGATCTGGTGGCATGTCAACTTCTATATCTGAGCTGATTGTTTTATATTTGAAAGATTTTTCCTCTTCCATTTTCCCATAAAATCATCAACCAACTCACTGTGGAAATCTCATCTGATCATTCCCAAATCTTTTCAAAAAGTCATGCAGAAAGTACCGAATATTCTTGATTGATTTATCATCATGAAGAAGAAACCAATCCCAAGCACTTCCATCACCCTCCAAAGGGTCCAAGAAAACAACTGCATAAGAGAGTCCTCATGGATGGGTGTATCATCCCAATCATCAATTAAATTCAAAGGCCTCAATATGAGTACAAGCATCACCATCTTCATGAAATATAATCACATTGTCAAAAACATTTTTTAATTTAGCATATAATTAGGGTAACCAACTATCTAGGAAAAATCAAAAGGTCGTGTTAATTCACTCATCGAAAAAATGGGACCCAAATTACTAGGGATCCAACAAGAAAGAAAACATGCTCGCTTCATCCAAAAACTCTTTCCAGTTCAAAGATGAAACAAACAATTTGTGAGTTCCTTCTTGAAAAATGCCTTGTCAAATTATTTAGAAATGGACTCGCCAGATGACCAAGTTTACAAACAAACAAGAGCATCAAACAAAGCCCGAAAACAAGAAGAGGATCAAGGAAATTTATTAAGTTTGGAACAAAAATTGGATACGGTGGTTACTTCTCCCCAAGAATTTCAAGCAACCAATAGGGATTTCTCCTTGCGGTATACTTGATAGATTTATTCAGTGGAGTCGCCACTTGAAAAGATGCACAAAGCTAGCCAATAAGGTTTCGAATTGTAGTTCTAAGGTTTTATTACTTAGTTCTAAAGGTAAAGAATAAATTAAATTCGGTTAGGCAAGGATAAAAGACTTATCCCGACAGTAAGCCAAAGATGTTGTAGCCCTAATGCCTTGCAATCGTGAGCTAAGTCCGGCTCACTTGGTGTGCTCCCTCGGAGGCACAATGTCTAAGCCCCAGCCCACAATGTCACCTTGTGAGAGCTTCTTAGTCTAGGCTCCCTAGGGAAGCCAAGGGGGTTGTCCTAACGTTACTAAGTTGATTTTTAATTACAAGTGTTCTAGGAGTTGGTTTTAATTGATTATAGGCCAGGGGGAAAACTAGCCTATACTTGACAAGCAGCAATGCAAAGTTTAATCTAAGTCCCACAAATCTACTATGCATAGTCAATGCTTTCCCTAAAGTCCAACTAAGGACTAGTGCCTAAGGTTGGGCAATGGGGTCAACTATGTTTATGGGTGTTTAAAGTTACAACAAGTTTACAATTTGAAATCAAAAAGCAAACTACCCAATCCCACAATGGAATTACTTACAAGATTTACAATGTTACAACAAATATGGAGATACAATGGTTGCCTAGCAGGATACAAGATATACAAATCAAATTACAAGATATGAACAAGAGATAGAAAGAGATCACACCCTGGGGCCAAGCAGCCACTAGTGGCTTTTACCCATGGTGCGCTGCTGGCGTCTACCCACTCAAGCATGGGATAGAACAAGTGATGCTTCCCAAGTGGGATACTCAAACCTTGTCTATCCACACCCACAATAATGATAAGCTGATTTACAATTTTCATTAAAGGCATGAAACAATATATCAAATACCACCATGAAGATTAAGCGGTGGTTGCAATATAAAAGATATGACAATTTAGACAATCACAAATGTAGCCTATCAATGCATCTACTTCCCAAACTTGTGTACAAGGAGTCATGCAACTAGTGTTCTTGATTGCTTGATTTTAGATCCCACCACCCTAACTATGTTTGTGTCTCCACTCCCTTGTTCATGAATATTTGCCCGGTGCTCCAGAGATCATGAATACACCTCTGACCCACAACTGGGTCAGGCCGTCCCACTTCTACTGACTAGAGAGGGTGAGTGGGAGAAGGGATCCCCAAGCGGAATCAGGGGCGGTCCCCGCCACTTCCCAAAAGGCCGACCCTACTTACGCCCGTTTTAGATGGCAAAAGCAGTTGTTTAAGCCCCTAAAAATGTTTCTAAGTATTTAGGATCCTGGGATCTTTAGGTTGGTTAGGTTAGATTTTATGATAAGTTTTTAAGCACCGTTTTATCACTTGTTAGCGAATGGGCGTGGTGATAAAAGTGCCAAAAGCGAGTACCTTACCAAATAAAAATTACACCACCATTCACATAAAAGATAAAGCAAGAAGTGTAAGCAAATGTCTAAAACATCAAAGTATCATGTGATTGTCTTCAAAGATATAGCCACATAACCATAATCCACAAAGCATGTAATGATAAAATGAAAATGTAGCTTGAAGCACTTAAAATGTTTAAACCAAAAACATGTGAGATGGGTTGATGTATTATTACTTGTAATAGAGATAGCTTAATAGGAAAGATAAAGCATGAACATTAAAGTTTAAACCATCATCACTTTAACCATGAAGATCATACCACAAGTGTATTATACCATTAGCATATTAAGCACAAAATATAAAGCCTTAAACCATGATTATCACGCCTACAAGCACAAGATGTATAAGAATTGAGCGAGTGTTGATAAATGAAAGCTAGGCCGTTGGCATCATCCAATGGTGTGTGTTTAATGTGGCAAAGATACCATGAACATATAAATCAATTATCCCCACAATATGCAATGTATGTTATGCTATCAACCCAAACTTCGGTTAGCAAATGCCGTGTAGAAATGTGTTTGTATTGGCGACAAGGAGATGAAGAGATAAGAGATGTTAAGCTCATTATTATACCATTAATCATCACATTAGGGACCATTCCAAGTGCAACTTAAAAGCATATGTATATGACAGCAGAGAGAGACGATTAGAGCTTTAGATCATAAACATTAAACCAAGTAACTCACAGTTGCAACTTATAGCGAATTGAATATTGAGTTAGAACGTGATCCTGAAGTGTGTGAGACTGTGTTAAGATGGGCAGAGAGCTAAAGAACAGTCAAAGCATTAGAGGCACACATATCAACTTTCGAATCTCTTGTCACATATACTTAAGATCTAAGCATTCAAATTATGTGTATAGCAGCTTAAGGGTTTTAGAGATATGTGTTGTGAGAGCAGATATGTTTCAACAGTTAGAGCCTTATGACCACAAACACAACTTATTTAAAACAATGTTATGCACTTAAAAGTTTAAGGGTTAACCGTTTAAAGAGCAATTTAGGTGTGTGAAGGGTTGGTGCTTAAGATAGTGAAAATATAAACAGCCTATAACATCAATACCATAAACAGCAGTTGGTAAACTTAAACTCATGCATCTAGATCATCAGCATTTAACCATTAGATTGCGACTTAGTTGTATGTGTAAAGCAAGTTTTAGGATATGTTTGGGAGTTCAAGATTTAGATCACTTGCACACGTTCTAAGATATTCAATCAAATTATAAACAACATTATTTATCTATGCAATCTAGAGAGTATAAGCACACTGATTAGACCTCAAACTACTAACCTAAAGAGTGTTGTGTTGTGGCTGTGTGTGGGGTGGCCCCAACATGAACCGGGAAACAATCTCAAAGCAGTCCAGAATGAGGAACAAAGATAGGCTGGTGTATTAAGGCCATTGAACAGGAGGCTAAGGCCAGGGAGCTATGAGGATGAGCCAAGGTTTCTTAGCAGGGCTCGAGGCGTGAGAAGGAGCTTCAAGGTGGTTGTGCTGAAAGTTTTAAGGGGGGTAGGCCGAGAGTAAAAGAAGGTAAGGGAAAGAGGCTTTAAAGGGATATGACCGTGAGGTAGGAAATGCCTACAAAGTTTGACAGGGCCGTGAGCACTAAGGCTAGAAAAGGCCTCCACAATAGGTCTAAAGAAACAACTCAAATCACACAACTACTGTGCTAAGTTTGAAAAAATAAGATTGACTTAGAAGAAATATAGCTTAGCAAAGTAAACCCTCAACTTGTATGCAAATAATATAAGCTAGATGACCTCAATAAATGACAGATCTAGAACACATAAACCGGTGAAGCTATCTAGCTATATCAGCAAGGTATTAGATCTGCTCTAAAAGAATGAACGAATAAAACAATTTGATATAGATCTAGGTTAATCTAAGGCTATACAAGCAAAGAAGATCAGATCTGAACTATGTTACTTCTAGGGCCCAAATTAGGTTAGAAAAACTTGATGTGGAAAGAGTAGAGGAGAGAAAGGGAGAGATGTTACCCAAGCTCTAGCAAGGTGAGCTAGGAGGCCTCCCGGGTGTTTTTGAGCAACCAAAACCTTCAAGATCTGACGCTGTCCCACCAAAACCAGTAAGCTGAAGCCTGCAAAGAGGGTTGTAAAACACCTAGACAATTTATGGAAAGTTTCCTATGCTTGCATAGGAATCTTTCAAGCAACAAATAGAGTATAGAAACGATAGATTTATTCTATCTAAAGCTAGCTAAAACCAAGGTGAAAATATGAGATGATTTCAGAAAAGGGTTATGAAGAAGAAAGAAGTTTGGAGTTTGTATAAGCCTCAAGGGAGGGACTCTTTCCGAACCTTGTCCCAAGTGAGAAGCTTTTAGAAAATGACACACCAAAAGATTAGTACACACAAGCATATGGCTAGATAGGTGCTAGAACAACACTAAGAAGATATCACTACAAACCTAGGTCGTTCTTTATAAATCATAAACTAGTGATGGATAACATTCAAGCAAAACACCTATGTAAAACCTAGGATCAACACCATAAACAAATATACAGAAAACTAAAGCAATATCACCTCTGTGGTGGAGCATAGAAGATCATAACAATGCCATGTAGTATAGAAACTTTATTATTCAGGAAAATAGAGCAGAGTGGGGTATGGATGGCAATGTGGCAAGAGCAAGATGGGTGAGAATTTCAGCATAATGGAGTTAGCAAGAGAATGGTGGGAAAGAGGTGAGGAGGGGTTGTATTTATACCCCAAAGAGGCAAAGAAGGCACTTGGATGAACTCCAAGTGTCAAAACCATCAAATGAGCAAATCTCAGTGAGTGGGCACACCATCTAGGGTTTGAAAACTAGATCTATGGTGTAGATCTATTGGAAGGTGTTGGGATCAAGCAAGAGGTGTGAGGCCTTGGGATTGATGCCAAAGGAGGTGAGAGGTCAAATATTTTTAAAAATCATTTGTGGAGTTTCCTAGAAAGGGGGCGTAACTCCTCTTGGAGGGCCAAAAATAGCCAAAATGAAGAAATGGAGGAATTAATGAGAAAAATTAGTTGGGACCATTCTAGGAATTAAGGAGGTGGGGATTCAAGGGAGTCATAACTCATGAGGAGAGACTAAAATAAGTCACAACAACCTCCACCAATGAAAAGCAATCACTTTCCCTAGGAGATTAGCAGAAAAATTGAATGTAGAGGTGGGTAAGAGGTTAGAAAAAAGGTTTAGAGTTAGGTTTTAGGTATGGGTTAGGTCTAGGTGAGTCTAGGAAGGCGTACCACACATGTGAGTGCCTTGTTTGGCGTTTCGAGGGTTAAAATTAAATAATTAGATAGTGTGGGTCCGGAATTTCCCCTAGGGCAAGAGGAAAAAATGGTCAAAACGTCAATTAATAAGTTAAATTAAGTTAGGAAAGGTTGGGAAGAGGTTGGGTAGGTTTAGGAGGGTCTCTTCTTGCCGCACCCACCTTGCACAAATCCCACTCTATAAACAAAATTACAATGGATTTTGTGATTTTTGGCAAAATCACCTTAACAGATAAAAGGGTATTTGTTTTGCCCTAATGACTCTAAGTGGACTTTGACCTTAGCAAAAGTATTCCAGGCTGAGAGTAGAGCTTGGTGGAGTGGGTTTAGGGAGTGTTATTCCATTCATTTGAGCACAAATACCCTATCTTTCTCCCAAAGGCCAGAAGTTTTACAATATTAAGCTCAAAATAATTAATTAATTAAATTAATTAAAATTTATTGTTAAAAAAACTAACCTAGACTTCGTGTGAATTCCATGAGAAACTTGGAACTAGCACAGCATGGTCATTTACAATAATCCTACAAGGTTACTTAATGAATGAGATCATCAGGCGCCTTCCACCACTTTGGAGGCTGACTGGGAGGGAAAAACTCAATGGGAATTAACCCGACTAGTTAGGCCGCATTAACCCCCTGAGACGAAAACCCTCGATGAAAGGAACTCCCGATGTCTACATCCAAGGTACTTGAATCTAACTATGATCCATGGAGACATTATTACATTATTAGCCCTCGCAGGGGTGCGGAAATCCGTTTACAAAATATAGGTCTTGGTGTTTAAAAACACCCAGTGGAACCCTGCTGTCTTCGACATGAATAATCTTCATGAAATGAGTTGACCTCCGTGCTAAGCGAGCGGTCAGGGGACAATCACCACAAATTACAAAACCATGGAATGTCTCCAACTCAAAATATGGGAAGGATCAAGCTTAAGGGGATGGCGGGGGGACACACCAGGTGGTGATAGCTAAGCATTATCTGAGTTAATATTTAGGCGTGGCGGTGGCTGTCTATGAGTGTCTTGTCATGAGCGTGGGCCATGAGGGAAGTGGCGGTACTCTCCATATACAGAATCTCGCACAAGAATAAGAAGGTTTTTGAATCGATTCCTCCAGAGAAACCACCAGATAGGGTGTAATATCCCTAATTCCACAAATCCGGAATATGTGACTCCAAGCGCCTAGTACATTTGTTGGGCCATTACACTGGGTTTGGATGTGTTTTAGTAATTTAGTTTAACATCTCGTGTGGTGATTTTGCATGGCAAACGAGTTGTTTAACGGTATATAGTCAAGCATGCAGCGGATAAAGAACAAGGAACAATGCAATCTATGTATTGTAAAATATACTTGATTACAATGTAAGCATCTTGATTGAAATAAATAAGATCTAAAATGATCAGGGGTAGTGGATCTTGAGGAGAGACACAATAAAGAAACTAAAATAATAATACCAAGTAGAAGAATGATGCTAGATCAATGGATGAGCAATGCATGGCTTTCGACAACTCACCGACAAGCTAACAGGAAGCTGGAAGAGTTTGCCACAGTGGCTAAACTCCCTCATATCACACAGATATATCTCCAAATAGATTGCACCCTGACCTCCTACACACCTCCCATTTGTCTGTCGAGACTGAAGATCGGCCCTCTTGATCTGTATTGACCCGGATGGGATCCCACAGAGGTTGCCCCTCCTTAGCTCCACAATTGCACCCTAGTGATTCCACCATGGGAATCACGGTATATATCTCAATGGCCACCTGGTATCTGTAATGGGTGAGGAAGGGTTTCCCACTGGATCTGATCTAGTGATCTCGAGACCCTAGTATCCTCTAGCTATTTAAGCTCGGTAGCTAAACGTGCGCCCAAGATGACCCTTTGTGAAATATGACAAGTGGCCGCTCAAAATATCGCCCTGCCTTCCTCTCAAGCTGGGTGGGAAGGAAATCATGAATTCTCCCAGTGAGACGGGCAACATGAGTCTCCTAGTACTTGCAGCCCTCCACAGTGAAGTGGGTACTAGTTGTAAAGTTAGTAAATTGTCGTTTGCAAAGCGATGAAGATCTATGTAATCTTCCGATTGACTAGGGTGTGTCTCTCAACACGAAATCCAACCCATAGGTGTCTTCCTCCTAGAATCCACAATCTCCACTAATTGGCTTGAACCTGTGTAATCTCCTTAGAGCTCAAACTGTCGAATCATAAGATGCATAATGAGGAAATAGATCTCTTTTCCTCCTCATATACTCCTCCAAAACCCCAACATGTTGTTGACCTTTTTCTTGGCTCTCTCACTTAATAAGCCCTTTTATTTTTATCAAAATCACTTAAAAGTAGCTTTCTCACTTTTCACTTAATGTCATTTTCAAATTATAACATTCTCTAGTGAAGTAACATCCGGTGACCTAAGCACTTATGTATCTCCACGGATATAGTTTAGCAAGGATTTTTAGACTATTAAGCCCTCCTCTCTGGAGCTCCCACTCAGAAAGGGACATTATAGTCCTCCCTTCCCAGAGATTGCTTTTCCTCAAGCAATACCAATCGAGGGTCCTGCAAAATCTGCTTTCTCTCCCAAGTAGCATCCTCTCTAGGAAATCCCTCTCCATCTGACCAAACACTCCTTGATGACCCTACTCCTCAACCTACACTCTCTCCGGAACTCAGGTATCTCCTAGGGAACCAAGTCTCAACTGCCCCTCCTCATCCAAGGTGGAAGCTCCTCTATCTCCCTGGATATAGTCTAACAGGGATGTTTAGACTACTAAGCCCTCCTCTCTGGAGCTCCTACTCAGAAAGGGACATTACAGTCCTCCCTTCCCGAGATTGCTTTTCCTCAAGCAATACCAATCGAGGGTCCTGCAAAATTTGCTTTCTCTCCCAAGTAGCATCCTCTACTGGAAGCCCTCTCCATCTGACCAAACACTCCCTGACGATCCTGCTCCTCAACCTCCTCTCTCGGAACTCCAGTATCTCCTCAGGAACCAACTCCAACTTCCCCTCCTCATCCAAAGGTGGAAGCTCCTCTGAAGTGTTGATGAATCAACTACCTCTGTCGTTGAGTCTTCTCTGTGGCAACCCGTGAAGTCTAAAGATCTCTCTGAAGAACAACTCTGCCCTCTGCACTGCGTTGTAGTCTGTAGGAATCGCAAGGAAACGCGCAAATTTTTTCAACCTATCGGTCCCTACAAATATGTCATCCTTACCCTGAGCCTTCGGTAGGACTGTAATGAAGTCCATGGATGAACTTTCCCATTTCTACTCCGGAAGGGGAAGTGGCTAAAGTAACCCTATTGGAAGTGTCTGCTTGGACTTGTTCTGCTGACAAGTCACACACTCACTGATATGTCTCATCACATCCTGCTTGAGAACTTCCTAAGAGAATCTCTCTTTGACCTACCTATAGGTTTTGAAGAACCCCTGATGGCCTACTAATGGAGAATCGTGTATTGTTGCCAAAATCTTCTTCTTGAGACCTAATCCTTGCACTAGGTAGACTCGGTCTTTGTAGAAGATGACATTGTCTATGACTCTATACCTGTCTTCTTGTACCTCCCCATCCAATATCTCACAAGTGAACTTGTTCTTGGAATATTCCACTAACAAGTTGGATTTCCAATCTACTGAAATCTCCATCAAGGAACAAGCTATTGGTCTCCTAGATAATACATATGTTACTTCCCCATGCTTGAATATCCTCTCCATCCTCTTCGCCAACATTGTCCTAGGTGCCCCTGTCGACATACCCCTCAGTACAATCTTCTTCCCCTCACTGTCTCTAAATCCCATCTCAAGGGTTTGGTAGTTGGTAGAAATCTTTCCCAAGGTGATCAACCATTGGACTCCCAACACCACATCTGTGTTATCTAGGTCAACTACATAGAATGTATCTCTCATGGTGTAGTTACCTAACTTCACCTCCAAGTCTGGAACTTTGTCCAAACACCCCACTGTGTGGCCATCTGCTACTGCAACCTCAAACCCCTCAAACTCCTTTGTTTGTAGTGCTCGCCTAGCTACCCACACCGCGTCAATGAAGTTGTGGGTTGCCCCACCATCTATCAAGGCAATGGCCCGCTCTCCCTGAATAATCCCTCTGATCATGAGGGTGTCATACCTAGGGACTCTAGAAAGGGTCGCTATGACTCTCTTTGGGCTGAAGCTGCAAGCACTGCAGTCTATATTCAGAACAAGTGTCCTCATAAAGCCCTGGAAGAGAAAACTCCAGAAGAAGTTTTCACTGGTAAGAAGCCTTCAGTTGATCATTTGAGAATTTTTGGTAGTCATGTCTACATTCATGTACCAAAAGAAAAGAGGACTAAGCTAGAGCCCTCTGGAAAGAAAGGCACTTTTGTGGGGTACAGTGAGACCTCAAAAGCATATCGAATCTATGTACCAGAGAAAAAGTACATATAGGTCAGTAGAGATGTGACCTTCCATGAGGAAGTCGCTTTTTGTCGTTCCATAGAACTTCCATGTGATACAGAGGAGTAGGAAGCTCCATCTCCAGAATATTCAGATTGACAACTTTCAGATGAGCAAAGGGAGGAGGACAGAGAGCCTTCAGTGGATCCCATAAGGGATTCTGTTGAGTTTCCCCTAGAGAAACCTCTTGTCAAAAGGAAGCCAGCATGGTTCCGTGAAGTTTTAAAGTTAGCAGAAAGGCATGGAGCACCTAAAGGTACTTTCAGAGAAATCAAGAAGCTAGATAAATACTCAAGTTTGATAGCTCAGTTGAATCTTGTGATTGACTCAGAACCTTCCAGCTTTGATGAGGCTGCCAAACATAAAGTATGGAAGGATGCCATGATAGAAGAGTACGAGTCAATATTGAAGAATGATGTATGGGAAGTGGTCCCAAGACCTCAAGGCAAATCAGTAGTAACCTCTAATTGGATTTACAAAATAAAGCATACATCAGATGGCAGTGTTGAAAAATTCAAAGCTAGATTTGTGGCTCGTGGCTTCTCTCAGAAAGAAGGAATTGATTATGATGAGATCTTTTCTCCAGTTGCCAGGTATACCTCTATAGGAATCATCATCTCTCTTGCTTCAGTTTTTAATTGGAAACTTCACCAAATGGATGTTAAGACTATCTTTCTTAATGGTGAAATTGAGCAAGAGGTTTATATCGAGCAGCCTGAGGGTTTTGTGATCCATGAGAAAGAATCCCATGTTTGCAAACTCAAGAAATCATTATATGGATTGAAACAGGCTCCGAGAGCTTGGTATGGAAGAATTGACAGTTTTCTTTAGAGTCTTGGGTTCTCCAAGAGTATAGAAGACCCTAATCTTTATATAAAGATTGTGAAGAATCATCCTATTATTTTGGTTTTATATGTGGATGATTTGTTCCTTACTGGAGAGGAATATCTGATAGCTCAGACTAAGAGGGAGCTATCAACAGAATTTGAAATGGAGAACTTGGGTCTTATGCATTACTTTCTTGGCTTAGAGGTGTGGTAGAAACCTAGTGAGATTTTCTCTCACAAAGAAGGTATGCAATTAATGTGCTTTGCAGATTTTGGATGTTGGATTATAAGTCCATGACCACACCTATGATTTCTAACCTGAAGAAGTTACATGATCAATCTACAGGTTCAGATCTAGAAGACCCTACCGTATATCGTCAGATTATTGGGTCCTTGATGTATCTAGTACACACCAGACTCGACATTTGTTACGCAGTGAATGCCCTCAGCCAATTCATGTGTAAGTCGAAACACATTCATATGGTTGTTGCTAAGCATATTCTCAGATATGTCTGAGGGACTATAGCCTATGGGCTCAGATACACTTCCAGTGGAGGTGTAATGCTTCATGGCTATACAGATTCAGATTGGATGGGAAGTAAAGTGGACCGAAAGAGCACTTTCGGATATTGTTTCAGTTTGGGTTCAACTATGATCTCCTGGTCCAGCAGGAAGCAAGGATCCATAGCCCAAATCACTGTAGAGACAGAATACATTGCTGCAAGTGGTGCTAGTAGAGAAGTAGTGTGGCTCAGAAAGCTACTCTCCGATTTGTTCAGTGCTAATCTGGAACCCACGGTAATTCACTGTGATAACCAGAGCTGTATAAAGCTCTTTGAGAATCCCGTGTTTCATGACAGATCGAAACACATTGAGATGAGATATCACTATGTTCGGGACATGGTGCAGAAGAACATTCTTAGTATTCAGTATGTTTTGACGACGGAACAAACTACATATATTTTGACCAAGCCCCTGTCGTTGACAAAGTTTGTGTACTTTCGAGACAAGCTTAGTGTTGCTGAGAATTCCTCTTTGCTGAGAGGGAGTGTTAAAATTAATGCAGCTGCAAGAGCCATTCTCCTGGAGGATGGCAAAGACCCTAGTTGAGATCTAGGGCCCCCAGTACTCTCCTGGGGTTCTTGGTCTGGGACCAAGCAGTTAGAGCCATGGAAAAAGACTCTAGTGAGGGCCCCTGGTGTATTGTTGGGGTTCTTGGTCAAGGACCAAGAAATTCGATGATATAAGTCCCTAGATGTGTTCTAGGGCCCCTGGATGTGGTCCAAGGAATCCTTGCTAAGTGCTTGGATTGATCCTTGGTTGTGTACCTTGGTGGATAAGACCCTAGTTGTGATCTAGGGCCCCCAGATGCGTACTGGGGTATCCTGGTCTGGAACCAGGCAGTTTCTTGGTTAAGTACCAAGCCAAGATGAAGTGTGATCTTCTTCTCTCCCGAGATGGTCCATGAAACCTAGGAGCAGTTAAGAAAAAGGACATGATCACATCATTGACCTTCCTCTTATGCTGGGATGATAAAAGCTTATAAGTTATATCATGAGACTCATGTGGACATTTTGCCATTAAAGAAGAACTCCCCCTTGACCTTGTCTTTATCTTTGCAACCCCTTGCTTGAGCCACGTCCTCCTTAATGTTATGTGGTTTGGTTCTTTGGTAGCTGCCTTGACTTTGGTTCCCCCCTCCTTGACTTGTTGACTATTCTAATTAATATTTTATGATTAAAATATTAATTGTTTATTTTGTTTAAATTATTAGGGTTTAATCTAACCCTAAAGTTAGGGTTATTTTTGCTAACCCTAACCTACCTACCAAACTATAAAAGGGAGAGACCTCTCCTCTCTTTAGATACATTTCACCCTTCTCTCTTAGCTGAGTTTTAGTCTGAAATTTTGCTGCGGCTCCTTCTTGGTCAGTTTGGTAAAGTGGTGTGGCTCTCTCCTTGGATCAGTTCTCTTGCTGGGTATAGGGTGCGGCCCTCCTTGGACCAGTTCTCTTGCTGGGTATAGGCTGCGTCCCCCCTTAGGACAATTCCTCTTCTCCCTTCCAGCCTGCTGCTATCTTCTTGCTGGTGCCGTCACCTTTATGCTGCCGCTGCTTCAGTGCTGGTGCCACCTGCTTGCTGCCACTGTCTCTTTATTGGTGCCACTTGTATGCTGACCCTGTTTTATTGCTGGTGCCACCTGTTACTGCCACTGTCCTCCTTTTGTGACCTGTGTTTTCTACCTAACCTACAGCAGTTAGTACCCTAATCAGGGTTTGATGAAGCTGCCCTAAAACTGATATGTTATTTCTGTCTACTGCTGTAGCAGCACTATATTCTTGGACAGTTTTTGTTAAGGCTGTAAGTGGCCTTCTTTTCAGCCTCTAGATTGGACAGTGGTGTCCTTGTTTCATCCCTTTACTTGATGATTGGTATGCTGGTTAGTTTTCTGATATTTCCCTAAAGATTTTTCTTGGCAAAACTGTTCACAAGATCATGATGAGATCTACCTCTGAGGGTTTGATCCATGACCCTTAAAGCTTTTTCTGAGCATACAGAAAAGAGGATAGCGGCAAGCACCTCAGGTAAATTTGTTCTTTGTTTTTGTTAAGGTAATAGTTAAGTAAATATTCTGTTACTTACTATTTATGCTATCAGAATTTTTTAATGTTTTGCTGATCACTAATTTCAGTAGTTAATGTTTGGAAAGTTATATAAAATTTTCTGTTTTGAGCTAGCTACTGGTTTTGCCCTTTAAATTCTAACAGTTATGTTATTTACCTCTGTGGAACAAGCGAATGGAAAGCTACATCAAACCAACTGCATGTCACAGGCAAGAATTCAAGCATCAATGTGGTGCAGGATCAGATTGATCACACCTTACAAAGATGATATTTCACACTATAGCAGATCACATAAAAACAACAAACCCTGGAAAAGTACTCTTGAAAAACTCTCAAGAAAGTGATTTAGTCCTCGTTATAAACATAATAGCACACTTCCATGAAACACGCAAAAGAGAAATAATGGAACGTATTCTGCATAGAAACGATACAAATCTGTAAATGAACGGAATCATTATGGAAAAATAACTAACCCACATTGTCAAGTATTTGTAGTAGAAAAATGTGCAAACAAAATCATACAACTTTCCAATGGAAAAGCAATAGATTCTGAGAGATACCAGGCAGCAATCCCGAAATTTAGGATAGAGATTGTACAGGAAGCTATCACTAAGATATTCAACTGAATATAAAAAATGATTCTGGAAAGAACGGAACAAAAAAAAGATAATCCAAACATCAAAGTTTATTTAAAAAAAAAAGGTAAAATCATCATATACTATGCCAAATTATCTAGTTATGTTATCAAAAAAGAGATCAATAAATGGAGAGAAAATTTGACAACTGAGCTAAAAGCGCAAGCAGATTTCAGATTCATGCACTTAACCTACAAATTGATCCAAAGTTTTGACTGTTGTTGGAAAATGTAGACGGTGGACAACAGAGTCTCATATTCTATTTAATGGATTTTATAAATGCTTTTCAATATATCCTAGAGATTTACTTTGGAAATGAAAAAACAAAGAAAGAGCAAAGTAGGATATTGCAAAATCTACAATTGACATATACCTTCCACCAAAATAAACCAGCAAACAGAAAGAACAACAAAAAGAGTTATGCACATTGCAAATATATAAATAACAACATCTAAGGTGCAATAGATATGCCTCTCTTTCATTTGATGGGATCTATATAAGAAACTCTAGACAGAGCCAGAAAATTGAAGGGCGTGAAGGAACTAGAAAAAAAACATTCAAGAAAAGTAACAAATTCCCAGAAACAGATGACGTGAGAAAACTAATGATAACCAGGGTAGTATGACATGAGAAGTCATACATACAACTGTATCACAAAATATGAAATAAGTTTCCAAAAGGAGATCTCTGAAGGGTCTATGACAGGATGAGTGGTCATTGACAAATTAGCTTTACTAATATTTAGCAGAAATTCAATTTTCCAGTTAGAAACTTGCTCAAAGAAATGAAATGTTACAGTCCTGGTCAATAACAGGCAAATGCAGTCCTTTGATACTACACAGGGACTCAGGCAAGTATATTCATTATTCCGGAGTCCTGACATTATTACATATTAGTGGGAAAATGTTTTTTCGTAAAGCAGATTACACATAATATTGAAGGTGTTGCAAATGGAGGAAACATTCCATGCAGATTATTTCCAATATGGCATCACTCTTTAAAAAAGTGCCTTGATTACAAGGGAAAAGGTTTTTTATATCAATAGTTTTAGGAGATACAGGACATTTATGGCTGCAAGGATTTGTCTCGACTTCCTTTCAAAGAGCAAATGTGCATAAAAATCTAAAGGGGATGCATTAGAAAAAAATACAGTTTGCAAGTGTGAAATACTTCCAAATGTAAGTCTGTGCATGTGGATCTCAAAGAGAGAGGAAGAATCACATCATCATAGGGAAATGAAATCTCTCTTTTGTTTTCTGGTAGAGGAGATTCTTAGGATCAACAAACCTCTAAGGAAGAGAGTGAATATTTTTGGAAGAGCTTTCCGTTCATAGTTTAACTCACTTACCATCTCCATTCCAGCTTCAGTTGGGCTCCTTGCCTTACTCTCGAGTCTCCAGGGCTGTATTTTACTGCATTGTCAAGGGTTTACCCATTCTATGTTTAACCCCACATCACTTTTATTTGTTAGTGTGCCATTCGCTTTTTGCTTTTAGGAGGAGACCTGAGATGCCCTAGACACTCTTATCTTGATATTTTTACTTCTTGTAGTTCCAAGTCCCATTGGCCTGTTTTGGTCATTAATAGACATTAATATAATTCATTTCTTTCCTTCTTTCTTTGTATGTTGGCTACTACTCTCTTCCTATTTTATTGCTGCTCAAATTTCAGAAATGCAGTTTATAATCTGAATGGAAACCAGTATTACTATTTCTATAATATCAGTTCTACACATCTATTACTATTGAACCTGGGTTAGATTACTATTGAACCTGGGTTAGAAGCAATGAGTGGCCTCATAAAGTCGATAAATTAACTAGGAATATAAGTTTTTAGCAATGGAGTAACAATTCTTGCTTGAGAGGGGCATACCTTGGTTCTTATCCAGATGATGGCTAGTATAATTGCAAGAATCCCAATATTCCCCAACAGCAAACATGGGGTCCGATGCCTCAATATATTCTTTCACAAATTTCGCTGCATAACTAGAAAATGAAACAATCCACATCTCAAGAAGATGATTCCAGGAATGCTATCATCTAGACTACACAATTACAGATCAAAGTCCATTAAGCTGATGAACATATTTTCATGAAGCTTAGACAGAACATTACTTTAACTATACTCTCAAGTGAAACTTTCCATACCCCTTGGCAAAGTCAAATCGAAAATCTTGAAATCCAACACTTTTCCGAAGCCACTTTAACCAATCTTTGATGTCTTTGCGTACAAAATCTTGGGTGTGATCAACGTTTGGTACTCCATGGAAATTCTCCCCTGTGCTCCAGTTTCCCTGCAGGTGTTTGAAATGAAATACAAAATAATATACCATAAATATGAGAAAGTCCAATCTTGAATATTATCTTGGGTTGAAAAATTAACATTGGCTAGCATGTTGCAGGTATTATGCCCTACGGTTTCACAGTAGTTGATGTCTGAATTTGCCAAACAATGTTAATGACTCGATACAATTTTGGTTTGAGAAGAAAGCAGAATAACATTAGAAATCCCTTCCAAATGTAAAAAGTCTACAAGCCTCTTCTTTCCAGGAACTTAATATTGGAACATGAGATGATTTGTGGAAGGAGATGAACATGTCAAAGAAATGTTTCTTCAGAGAGAAGATAATCAGACAGAAGATTCCTTTTTATTCATCTTTAGTATTTTTGGTCAAAAATGCTTCTATTAGGGGATGATCCATGAATGAAGGTGCCCTGTCTCTAATTCTGATTTAAGGAAGATGATATAAATACCATTGTATATACCCTTTCTCTTTTTGTTTTCTCTTGATGTAAATATTTTTTGTAAATAGAAGTATTTTTCAAAAAAAAAATTATGATCTCAGGAGATGATGTATGAGGTAAGGGGTTCCTTCCCAGCTTCTCTTCATTGTCAATATAGACTAGTTTTCTTACAACTAGGGACATGTATAATTCAATAATCCACCTTGATAATTATCCTGCATTGTATAACTTGTTAGGGACTAGATAACGATTATTTAGATTCTAGGTGCTTGATGAGACTTGGTCCTGTGAACATGTATTATAGTTGTACTCTGTCTATTTTGTACTTTTGGGTGACTTGGTCCAAATTGATCACTCACCCTATTGTATTTTATTGGTGACTTTATCAAACTTGATCACCTTCCCACAGTCTCATACTCCTATATATAGATAATACAAATGAATGTAAATTTTAAAACATCAGAATAGTTCCAACAATTCTTCTCTTGTTCTTGCACACTCGTTTCCTTGTTTGTTACTTGTATGCGAGCACTGAGTCCCTCTACACTGATTCTATTCAGCACATATCAATTGGTATTAGAGCCTTAAGATTAGGAATTTTCAAAAGCTTTTATATTTCAGTCTCCATTGGGATTTTCTTTCTACACAAAATCCTCCTTCAAGCTCTCTCCAAGTAGTTCAAGTGATTTACCGACGCACCAACATCACCAAATCCTATTTTCAGGCCTTCAACAAACAAGTAACTAATTATTTCTCAGGCTACCCTTATCATTTTCACATTTATGCCTTTTAATTCTGCTAATTGTGCTAAAGTCGTGGACTCTATCTGCAATCAGCAGAACCATCTGTTCTTTACACTTGTTTCAATAGATTTCAACCTATTCCACTAATTTTTATGCTGTACTATTGGTACCAATGGTGTTTGCATTGTGTTGCTGATCAAATCCGTGGAATCGCAACCAAAACCTATGGAACAGTCACTTGTACTTTTACACAATGGGGCACATTCCACACATCTGTGACTTGTGGAACACTGTCTTTGCCTTTGTATCCACATACTTCTTCATTTGCAACAACACCATGGCTTCCTAAAATCCTTCCAAAGACACTAGCGACTCTCATGATTCGAGCAATTCTTAACTGACAAAGTAAATGCATGAGCAACAAAAACTATTGTTGGAACCATTGGGAGCACAACACCAACTGTAGAAAGACTTTTAAATCCAAATGATGCAAAGTATGATGACCATGTTCCAATTGCTCATCACTGCACTATAGAAAACACTATATCCACAACCACAATCCAATCTTTCCCAGGGGATCCCCATTCTTTAGACTTTCTAGTTGGACATTAAGCTATCAGATCCTAAGTTTGATGGGGCTCTCAATGGAAACAAGCTCAACATTTGGATAAGAAATTTGGAGGCTATTTTAAGACAATCAAATCTGAAAAAGGCTAATAAAATATTGGTTTCTAAAGTTCACATGGAGGACCAGGCCCTCATATGTTAGCAGACCCACAATCGACATCTCACAACCAAAAAACTACCTTTGATTAACACTTCAGACAAATTCAAATATTTTTTCTAAAAGCAATTCTACCCCTTAGGGAAAAAAGAGGCATTTCTAGCAAATTGGCCCCAATTTTGACAAATCCCCTAGACAGACCATCCAATTCATATATTTCTTCAACAAGATGTCCATCAAGCTTGAGATAAGAGATTTTGAAGACACTTTCCATGTTAACATCATTTTTGGTTTGCTACCTCACCTAAAATGAAATGGAACTTTTTTTGATTACTTCATTGGAGGCATACCTTCAAGCTTACTTCAAGCTTACATCAATCCTCTATATATTTACAGCTAGCCTCAATGGTCATGGACTGCATCTAAAATGATGAAGAATATATGCTCACTCAACATTGACAAATCAAGGGCAATGTAGATAATATCATGATGGGCAGTGACATCCAAACAAATCTGGTATCTGGTAGACTTGAAGCTACCAACAAAACTTCATCCAAAGTTGTACCAACTCAAATGGGTCAAGTAGTCCAAAGAACCTACCCTAATCACTAGGAGGTGTTCCATCACATTTGCCATTGCATACTTTCGTGAATAGTGGATTGTGATGTCACCTTACTCGGATTTTTTTTTAATGGGACATATTATCACATAAAACCCACTGTTGAATATATCGGCGTTATAACGGAAATGTCGTATGTGTCGCCGAAATTTTCACTCAGCCGAAACTTTCTTTTGAATATGTCACGAAACTTCCGAAATTTTGAATGTGTCGCGACACATTCATTAACTTGCGACATTTTCTCAATGTGTCGCGAGTCGATGGAATGTGTCGGCCTGCTTAAAAAAAATNCAAGCTTACTTCAAGCTTACATCAATCCTCTATATATTTACAGCTAGCCTCAATGGTCATGGACTGCATCTAAAATGATGAAGAATATATGCTCACTCAACATTGACAAATCAAGGGCAATGTAGATAATATCATGATGGGCAATGGCATCCAAACAAATCTGGTATCTGGTAGACTTGAAGCTACCAACAAAACTTC